>VDFB02275260.1:0-17549 GCA_007258455.2 Sequoia sempervirens | reverse complement strand
GCAACATATCATCAACATTTTTGCTAGATATTGTCACAGTTTTCAAGGATAAAGCCAACACTTTTGTCAATACTTAAAATATTTTTGAAGTGTGCTGAAAAATACACTATACTTTTTAGGTGAGAGGACCCTGTAGTTGAGCACCCTAACTTCGTGCTTCTCAAAAATCCTACATGGAAATTTCAAATCACTCCCAATTTTTTACAACTTACTTGGCAAGTCCCCTACTTATAACTAAGGCTTTAGGGTCACATCGTCAAATATGATGCCACATCAACATGCTTCTTGTCAAGGTGTCTAAAAAGGCCCAAAAAAAAGTGAGACTGATAGTTGTGCACTAAGTCTTGTTTTATTGATGCATTGATGTGGCATCACATGATTTGTTGCTTTTTAGATCTAAGGAATGCATTTCTTTCAATTATGGGTAGTCATCATCAACACTAACAACTTTAAAGTCACAACTATTGGTCCAATATTGTTGAAAATATTGGGCATTAGATCAACAAATGTTATAAAAACTATTGGAACATGCTCAGGTACTGGGTTCTCTGCCTTAACACACTTGTTGAAAAATGACATGTTCTTTTCAACATGTGATCATGTAAATCAATATCATTTGAACCCATGACTTGCATTTATTATCACATCAACCACCTATGCTGCATGGACAATGACACTTCCAACTATTGTGATTCACATTTATGAGGGTTACCATTCCATAATAAGTTGACCTTGCCACTACTAATTCATGATGGAAGATACATCTAGTATGGAGTATTCATTTTAATGATGTGATGATATGTTAGATGGTACATCTATTATGGAGCTTAGCTTTCGAGTGCTCATCACCATGTGCATGCACACAAACACACATTAACTAATTTAACATAAAGTCAATCCACTAGGGCTTCTCATCACTATGTGCACATGTATGCATACACACATTATTAATTATTGTGAAGTTTCAAATTGTAGTGATCACATATTTGAGAGAAGAATATCCTCTATGTTGAAACTAATGTATGTTTGGAAATTTTTCATTTTTTTGTAAGAATAAAGATATATTTTGAACCAAAGGAAATGAAGTGTCCAACTTTTAGGAGGTGGAACTTTGGGACCTATTTCACACTTTAGTTCATTAGGAAACCAAGATCCCTCAACCAAGTGACTCAATTGAGGGAAGGACTAGGGGTTCCCTTGTGCGATTATATGGGGGTTCACCATTAAAATGAAGTTTCAAAGGAGAAATGCAAACACTCATGCACAAAACCCTAGAAACTTGAAAGCATTATTTATCAAATTCACAAATAACATGAAACAAAAAAGTACTTGAAAGAATGGAGAGATCAAAACAAGGTCTGAAAACCTTGGAAATTGTTGTTTTAAGGTGCACAAGGACTGATACGCCAAGCTGGGTGATTTAGTCCAACTATAGGAATCTACGTAGAATCTAGAATCTTTTGGTGACTGTTTAGGATCTACAGAAAACTAGCAAGAAGGGTATATTGGGACTCATATGCCCAAATGGGCGATTTAGTCCTGATCTACTCCTTTCTAAAGAATTAGGATTTGAAATTGTTCTCCTATCTCTGCACTTCCTTCCTATGTCTTTCAAACTTCTCTTCCAAATCTGAACCTATTGAAAATATGCAAAATAAAATGTTGTGTCAATTTGCTTATGGGGGGTTTTCCTTGGTCAAACCCCTAGTTTGGTAATTAAACCTTGATAGAAAGTATAGATCTGAAATGAAAATGTGTGTGAAGGTCTTAATCTTAAGTGTGTCTAAGATTAAGAGATCTAAAATGCAATAAAACCCTACTGTAATGTGCTAGAATAGGATGCATAAATGAAACATGAAAATGGTGATGACTCACTTTGGGAGATCTTCAATCACCCTAATAAGCCATAAGAATGCATGTACCTTCCTTTAGGCAGAAAGTAGAATGATAATGGAAGATGGAATCACTTAGGAAACAAGTCATTAGGCTTGGTTCAATGGCTAGTTGCATCTCCCCAACCTAGAATACATCATGATCCTCCATAGGCAACCATCATCAATCTTTGGCAATGCTTGATGTTGAAACGAAAGTGAGCTTGGAGAGCTACAAAAACACTATAATGCTGCTCCAAGACTTCAAATTTGCTTGTTCCTAGCTCTTGAATGCAAATGCTTGAATTTCTTTCTTACTTGCTTGCTTGCCTTGTTCTCTCTAGATCTAGTTTCTAATGTCCAAAAATGAGTGTGAGACTTAGATTTTATAGGCATCCTATCTAATTTACCGATTATTAGATCCCAAATTCTTACATTTGTGAAATGTGAATTAAAAACCTTGATTTCCCGCTCAAAACCTTAAAAGGGTCCCAAACGAGACTCATACGCCCAAGGTGGCGTATGGGTCCCACCCTAGATTTTTGAGGTGAGAGAATGTCAGCAGGTTAGAATATTAAATGTATTTATTGAATTCGTTGGGATTTCAGTTGAAATAATCCTTGGGATACATAATAAAGGGTCTTAGGGGCCTATTAATGATGATTCAAAGGACATGAATGCAAGGGTATTAAAATAGGTCCAAACTAAGTGTGAAATTGTACTATCTCCAAGAAGGGAGTACAATTTTTGACACTACATTTAGCCCCCACTTTACCGCCCATATGACACTATGTGCATATGCAAGATGAAGTACTTCAAAAAGTAAACTTTATCTCATAAAAGGATACTCATATGGATTCATTCACAAAATATGGGAGAATGAAGCGCCCATCGTAGTTATCTGCAAAACCACAATGTTAGGAACCACATCCTGTAAAACCAATTCGTTAATCGTTCAAAAATCCTCTTATCTAACTTCTTCAAGAAATCAAATTTGAGGGTAGATGTATGCCCCCCCTTGATTTCACTTGCTTCATGGAGGTGGAATCAAGGTAGCAATCTAACCACATCAAATTGCATAAGTCTTATCATAGGGTATTTCCAAGTACCATACCACATAGTGATAGACATTTGATGAGACTGGGAGTGGAATTATGAATCCAATGCAACAAACGACGTTGAAAATGGAGTTCTCTAGCCCCCAAAATGCTAATTTGAAATGAAAAAGCGCTTTTAACTTTAACATGTACATAACCTATGTAGTGTTCTTTAATCAACTCAATAACTAGGAACATGAATTCCTCTACTCAGGGATTGAACATCACAACTGGAAGTCATGACCTACTAAAGAACCTTATTTAATTATCAACCCAGGGACATAAACTTGAAATGGGACAGCACAAGATATGCACTAATCACCCTTCCAGACATACATGATTCCTAAAATGCCTTATACTGGAATTTAAGTACTGGAAACAACTTTACTGTTTAACTTTGCTTGGAAATGAAAAACTCGAAAGATAACCTATTCTGCTCCTAGTGGCTGCAGGAACAGTTGACAGCTCTGTGTTTCTGCCAGCTGCAGGAACAGTCACATTAACTTCTATGAAGGGAAATGCAGCTATTCTAACTTGCAGAATAAAAGTATGGACAGTTCCCTAAGTGGGCCCCCTTAGGTAGTGCCAAAAGCAGACAACAGATTAGGTGAAAAACTTCATAAGCTTTATTGATTCAATGCAAACAAGTATATGGCACAATCTCTTGGCTAAATTTCTAAAACTGAAAGTGTGTTACAATAGCGATTTTTTTCAGCCCCTTCTCTGAAGGAGAATGGGCTATTTATTGAAAACTGATCCTAACTACTAACCAACCTTCCCTTATAAAACGGGAGGCATTTATTACATTTAACCAACTTAAGTAAAGAGGTGAATGACAATGTAAGAACTAAGTCAAATTGGTTTAGCAGTCTTAAAGCGCCATCATCCTGGATTCATGCACCACCAAGATGCCTGGCCTAGATTTCTGGAACACTCTCCCTGCATGGCGGATGAGTTGAAACTGTCTCCTCATCTTTTGTTGTTGAACCAGTCTTTATGGATTTGGTCTTCAATTCTTCAAGTGGAAATTGAATTCCCTTCCTTCAATCGTGGTACCTGCAAAATATCTCGCCATCTTTTCCTGAGGAAGAAGGTTAGCTCAACACGTTCATCCTTTAAGACAATCCATTACTTTATTCATTCATTCATTAAGTATTAAACTAAGGCAAACATTGTTTCAGATATGGCTGCAGGAAGTTTTGGTAGTGGAGGCTGCAGGAAGGTTTATGATCACAAAAAGCCATAAAGTATTTATCAGACTAATAAAACATTAAAGGTAATAATCATGGGACTTCTTATCACAATATACTCATCATATTTAAGTCATAAAAAGGTCTATATCCTATCCCATAAACAGACTGAATGTTTGTTTTAGCATAATAAAAACAACAAAGTATTTATAAAAGTATGATCAAAATGTGCCAAAGACTTGGCTCATCACTCCCCTCAACCAACTACTTGTTGGACCCTTCAGCAAGTCTAGCATTCCTTCTTCTGGAAAACTCTCTCAGATCTGCACTCAGTTGCTGTCCACATTCGCCATTCTGGAAACTCCAGAAGTGAGCTCGCATTGCCTCCAGCCTTTGCCATCTATTATCTTCAGAACTTTGTTATAAGTGTTGTTATCCCCCTGTATAGCCAATAATGGCCATAGGAGAATAGGCAGCTGCATAACCAAGGGCAACCAATTCTCCTTCTTTGTTCTAGCATTCCTCATGTACCTCTCTGCCCTTCTGGTTGCTGCATACAAGGTATTGGGAGTATGTGGTTCTGCTTTCTTTAATTGAAATGAAAGATGCTCCCATCTGTTCTGAATGTGCAGGGTTGCAGCATTAAAATCACTGTTTATAATTTGGGAGTATTGAGAAAATACCTCTTGTCTTAGAGGCTCAATCAGTGGCCTAGCTCTTTCATCTCTCCACAATTTCTTCCAATCAAAGTAAATACCCATTCCATTTCTAGATTCATTTCTTATAGACAATGGCATATTTACTTCATCATGCATATGGCTATCAAATTGTTCTCCTCTGCTTATTTCATTGGTGATCCAGGAGATTAGAGCGCTGATATGAATATCACGACATAACATAAGGGATTCCATTCCTTATCCTGGGATACAGCCAAATTGTGCAGATAAAATTCACACAGGAGGTTCCTGATGTGTAGAGGTGAATCCCTGTATGCTTCATAAAATTCCTCAGAGGTATCCAAAGAAGGATTCTTACCTTTCCAGACTCTAATTAGTTGGAAGTTCAAATACAACTCCTTGAGATACATTGCGTAGACAGGTGAAGGTGCACAACATTGCATCAGTTGTGGAACCAGCTCTACCAACTGGTTGAGAGTGTCATTCAAGTTAGCAATTTCCAGATTCTTGTTCTGGATTACCCTTTGTAGTCTCTCAATTTCAAGTGCAGAAGCAGTTTGTTGTTGCTAAAGTTCTTGAAAACATGCCATTCCTGCAATAGGATGCTATGGTCTATAGGCTCATGCCAAATCGGCTGACCTCCCATTTCCTTGGTTTTCTGTAATTAAATGCGTTAAGCAATGCTCACCTGGCTTTTCCAACTGAACTTCCTGTAACCCAATTAATGAACCCTTCTGCAATTCTACAACACTCTGCCCCTCCCCTCAACCGAAAATTTTGAACCTCTTTTCAAAAGTGACAGAAAAATAGGGAAAACAATGTGATCATGCAATCTTTTTTAGGAGAGAGTAATCATGGATAATCAAAATACATTTAGGTTCATTATTGCAGGAAGGAAAGACTGTTTGATTATTAATTACAGGTTTCATATATTAAGGGTTCTTGACAACTGATGGGACAAGCTTATGGCGGTGATAATAAGGGGATCATTTTGAAGGTTCTAGTTGAAGACATGATTAAATTACATTATTTGTAAATGTTTAGATCATGTGTATGTGACAAATGGATTAATAGCCTAATGTAATCATTATATGATATATTAAAAGGTTGCATTACTTGACCCATTGTATAATTGATTATATTAAGATATTCTTGATTGCACTTTATTATGGTACTTGATGGATAGTAAATAATATTTATTGTGATATTCTTATTTGATATTACTTGCATGGTTTGCATATTGATGTAATATTTGTATAAATAAAAGAAAATTTCTAGTTAGTTTTGTTGGGTTGTTATATTTGCATTCAAGGTCTTGGCTATGGACCTATGTTTTCACATTTAGTATCTACTTGCTACCATTGTGTAGCTTAAGAAAACACGTTTTTATTAAAAGTTGTTATACACCAAAAGATACCATTATAGTTTGGGAGGGTATACGATGGGATAGATCTTCTCAACAACATATTTTATTTCTCAAACTTGATTTTGAGAAATCCTATGATCACAAAGTGACTATTTATTTTGAAAATTCTTAAAATGCACAATTTTAAAGAGTTTTATTTTTATTTTTTATTTTTTTAAATTTTATCTAATTAGTTTAGACCTTTTTTTTTATGCTTTTTCTTGCCTTTCCATCAACTATAGAATTTTGGCAACTTTGATATTTTTAGATCCATCAAATAGGTTTTCCCCTTGTCCCTCCATTGTACATGTTAGTTGTGGAATATTTTGGTTATCTTCATACTTGTAAAATTTTACAGGATATAGTGAAAGTGATTTATCTTTGGCATACATTATAATAGTTGATTAATGGTCATTCCATGGAGTAGAACTCAATGTTACAAACATAGCCATTTTCCTTGCTCATCCAAAATTCCCATAGACTAAACACCTGGATTGTCCATTTTCATATTGCTAGTGAAAGATGGAAATAGTTTTAGATTTTTTTTCAATGACCATACTATTTAGTGGTCTCATACTATCAAGATTGAACCTTATAACTAGTGCCATATCAATTTTTTAACATTCTAATGTTGCCTTGCCTTTTATTTTTAGTAGAAACCCCTAATATTATACCTATTCAACACTTTCAAAAAACACTCATACTATAAAGTTTTGACCTTGTGATTAATGCTACATCAAAAATTCTAACATTCTAGTGTGGGCTTGCCTTCCATTCTTTCACATTCGCATACGTATGCTTGATATAATGCTTTATAAAATAGACTTAAACTATCCCTTGCTTGATAAAATCTATTGAGCCTTGTGAACTCATTCCTTGCTTCCTTACTTATGGTTCATTACTATTAAGTGTTTGGATTTTAGTTGGATGCAAATCAAGGCCTCTCGTGCAACTCATATATTCAAGAAACACGGTTGAATCATTATTTTGACTAGAATTACAACAAATTATTAAGTTGCATAAAAAACATTTCTACCACTCAAAATCTATTTTCAATTAATTAAAGGGGTTTAAGTTTTACTTGTTGTATAAAGTAAAAGAAAATATATCTACAATATGGCTCTAAATCGGTTTTCCCATAAATTAATAAACAAATTTAACAAAAAAGTTAACTATATTGTCTTCGGCGTACCCATTGCACCCCAAGGTACGATTGCTAGTAGTAGCATTCAATTATCAATGTTCAACATATCCACCAAATTCAAATTCTCTGCTACAAGTTCACCATGAAAACTTAGGAACAATAATGTATGGAAAGTACAGCAGAAGGAAATATGAAAACAGAGGAAGAGAAATTCTATCACAGGCATTTCACATTTCGCTCTTCCTTGGGTTTTGCTGCCATTTAACACAGATATACTTAATCTTAGTGGGAAAAGTATTAATGGAACTTACCTTGAAAAAGCGTCGTGAAAAGCGTGTTAGTCTCTAGAGCAGAATCGAGACATGTATAGTGTTCTATAGTTACTATTTCTCAATTTATGGGTGCCATTCTTACGCAGGGGCCATGCTTTCATTCCAATTTTATATTATAAAATAGATGTATTATTATATTTATTTCAATAAATTAATAATTCTTAAGTGATGTATATCTTAAATTCTCAAATTATGATTTTGTCATATTGATCCCTCAAAATGCTTTCAATCGAGTTATGAAAGTTTTAGAATAGTAGGACACATTTAAATGAACCTAGTAAAATAGATGTGTGATTCTCCTTACAAATATTGTTTCAATCCAAAAACATAAAATCTAATTTGACCTTGAATTAAATAATCATAAAAAAATAGTTTGCTGAAATATTCAGCTCATACAAGACAATCACTGAATTCATCCTAACCATGGTTTGGCTGCCATGCTGGAGATCCAGGCATAGCTTGGAGTTTATAGAGATAATGAAATAATTCTGCAAGGACCTGCAGTAGCTTCTTGTAAAAGTGTCCTATAAACATTTAATATTGTTTTGCAGTACTTACCAGATAGAACTGTGAGAGAGCGAGTGACTAGACGGCGATACTGCTTCTGGCTTCTACCGACTTCAGTCTCAGGAATGCTCAGATGGGGTCGCTGAGCAGCATCAACAATCCGGCGAAACAGGTTACTTATATCACCCAATCTCATACTAACAGTAATCGGTGCTTCAACTCCCATATCCTGGCTTACCTGAAATGAAAGATAAAGTATTCAATCAGTTAAAAATAGCATTTCCTGCAACTCACTTCGAGGAATATTATCATGCCAATGGTAGTGATTACTATCTGTTATAAAGGATACATTACTACCCAAGTTCAAATATATATGTATGAATGCAATTGAAATACCGAACCATATATTCATTATATAAGAAATCACAAAAGTACATCCATAAACCAGTAGACAATATCTCAAATATGAACAAGGACTAATTGGACAACACAAACATGACTTGTGCAGGAGTGATTAAAAACCTGAAAGTATCTATCTTAATTTGCATTGAAGAGGTACAAGACAAAGAGACCGCCTCTATAATGAAAAAGGAATCATAATTTCTGAAAATACCAGGTCTATCCAAGAGACATCCATGGGACATCCCCTGGCTGCTGAGGATGTAGCAGCAAATATCCTACTAAAGAAGCAAGTTCAATGCCCAAGAGACGATCAATGTCTCCAAGCTGATTGAAACCATTAAGCAATGTGTCAGATTTATCTCATACCATATTTAGTATTCCAATATTTTGAGTTTATGGCCTTTTTGGATTGCAAAATATTGCGCATGCTAATACAAACAAGAGTATGTACTTAATGTTACAAATGATATATTAATGTTCAACAAAGATATTTTTTAAAATCACTACATAAATCAAAAGGAGTTGAGATCAAGTGGTTAAAGCATTGGATTCTCATTGTGGATACCCAAGTTCAAATCCCTGAAGTGATGTGTACTGTGGAATTCTAAGTGGTGACTCTTGGTCTTCGACCATTTGGCTTCTATTAGGAATTCCTAAACTGTTATTTAAATGTTAATACTCTTAAGGAGCTAAGTATTACTATCAGTTAGCTTAGATACTTGTTTAAGCTATATTGTAAAATATCAGAATTATATAAAAGAAAATCACTACAAGATGCATGTATCATGGCATGGCGCTGGAGCTTGCTTGAGACAGTATAATGACTTTCCAAGTCAACATACATATCTGTTCTGTGTATATTTCTGCTTTGAGAGCCCAATATAGAAATACTGGCTTTAGTGTACTTGCCAACAACAAATTGCTGCAAAGGGAAGAAAGAACCTGAACCATATTTGTTTCACCAGACAGGAAAAGGTTTCTTTATGGTCAATTCCTCCTTTTTGTGAGAAGCCTTTAGCAACAACATGGGCTTTAATTCTTTCCATCACCCCTTTAAGAGGTAAATTTGGTCTTGTAGACCCACCTCCACCCGTACATTGTTGTTCATTCAAAGACTGATAGTTTTCTTTCATAGCATATCTCCATTCATAATGCTCTTTTAGCTCATGAAATGCAATTTGAATACAAGCATCTAGAATTCAGGTTATAAGAGCCAGTATCTGAAATATTTTTGCTTCTAACAAAGCCATGACCTTTCAAATCTTTAGCATCAGGACAAATGGATATCGACAATCTAGTAAAGCTTATAGAGAGGAATTTTGTCATGTTGAGGAAATAGAACTAGTGTTTTCTCTTCAGTAATTGGAGGATTCTACTAGAAGCACAGGTTCTGGTGTTTACTGTCCCTCATTATAAGAATTTGAATCATGTTGACAGAGTTGATTGCAGATTCTGTTGTAAAGGTTGCTCCTCCACATTCACAACACAAGCTATATCCTTAGAAGAACTCATTATAGCATAAGCTTATGTGCCATAATATGTTGTGAGCATGTATAACTAATTCTAGGTGTAGATGTAAGCTACTACAACAATTGTAGACTATGGTGTCTATGATTTGTACATATCATAGATGTCAAAAGTGTCTTAGATTCCTAAATATGTATAATGCTTATACCTTCATTTCTTAGATTCATTTTTTAATAAATTAACTATATATTTTTTTCATTAAAAAAGAATTCAAATTTTAGTGTATGAAAAAATAAATAATTAGACCTAAAAAAAAATTGAATTCAAGGGAAGTGAATTTGTACAATCCATCGTAAAGACAAAAGCATGATACAATGAATCCCTAGACAACTAAAAGCTAAGAAAAAATGTGTTGTAACAAGAGTCTGAAATGCCCCTATCACAATTGCTGTAGTGCCATATGGCTTTTTCCCATTAATTCAATATAACAAGGGCTCACTGAATTGTCCACAAAATCACCCATCAACCAATGAGGTCATTGCACATCAACCAAATAGAACATGCTGAAGCAGCCACTTTATGCTTTTGTCATTCTTGCAAGGTAGCTAAAAGCTGCACAAAATAATTTTTTCAACTTCGTCACCAAAGATTGACCGCTAGGGCTCAAATGCAACGGCCGTAGATGCCAGCCCATTGTTTAGCCATTTCACTATTGCTGGTAAGAATTGGATACGTCACCAGCTAGGAAAGCCTTTAGAACAGCACAAGCTCATAGCTATTTCTGTTTCTACGTCATCAATAAGACGCGACCACATCACTTCCAGAACACAAAGTAGACATAGCATGAATTTTTTTATGTTAGGAAATCCCACCACTCCCCATGAGGAGCTACTACACGCATTTGACTAGCCCACCGGAACCAGATACTGAAATAATCACCATACTAATGCAACATAGGGCGTCAATGCGGAGTGAGACGGATATTCAGGAACTTTTTAGGCCAAAAGCCTACCAGCTAAATGTTTTCAATCCCTATTACAATTCTTTATGATTTTCGTTAATTATTACTTTTAAAAAGCTACATATAATTTATTTCGCTGTCCTACTGCTTGGTCTATATCCGAGCTATAACTGGTTTGCTCGTCGTAGTACTTGGACCACAGCATGACCCCTCCATATTTCTGGGAGGCCTTGATCCCAGGAAACACTTTGGTGATGAGTACCTGTGCAGGAATGAAGCCACTGACAACAGCTTCAGAGGAAGCGGGAAGGCCGAGGAAGAGGTCTTGTGTTTGAGCTGTGGCAACATATATGGTCCACTGGTTCGACGAACTCACAAGATTAGAAGCGTCCCGATCGGTGTATTGGCAGGGGGCGTTGTTATAGAACTGGATCCACAAATAGTCAAACAGACCCGTCTGCAAGGGCCATTCCAAGCGAGGCGTTGGGATAGGGGCACTGCGGAGAGGCGCTAAGATAGACCTTCTTGGAAGAGGCGCTAAGAGCGGACACAACCTTGGCCAGTTCATCCCAGTGCTCCATTGTGGCTTTGATATCGAAGTCTATGACGCCCAAAATGGAGTCTCTGAGGGGCCTGGAATCCAACTATGTAAGAAGAGGTCCAAATAATAAAATAACAGCAGCAAATAGGGCAAAAAAAGAGAGCATAAAACAGTTGTGAAATGGCTGAAATAAATTATATTGATCTAACTTGCTTACATACAATCCAACAACTTACCTCAACAGGAGTATTGTTCACAATGGACAACCTCATATTTATACTTGGAGCCTCTAAGATCTAGAAACTTGTAATGTTCTAATGAATTCTAAAACTGGAATGTTCTTTTCCTTGAATAACTTCTTGTTGCTTCTATCTTCTAGAAGATTCTATCTCTTCTTGAAGATTCTAGTTCTTCTAGAAACATCTTGTAAATTTTCTAGAAAATCTTATTCCTTAACATCCTCCCTTAAGATTGGATAGAATATTACAAACAAGATACAAAGAAGAGGGGAAGATACTAGAGACGGGAAGATACAAAGGAGAGGGGAATATTATACTACCATCCCACCTTAATGTTCACCTCTAACATACAAAATATTTTTCGCAATTTCAAAAATTTGGCTTCAGTCATACTCTCAGTAAATACATCAATTGTTTGTTCTTCACTTGGACAATATTGTAGATTATTATAGCAATTATGACCTTGAATACAGTAATTGGAGATGCTGTAGCTATTATAGAGGGGGGTTTTCCGTGCTATCTACAGATTCGATATGTAATGAGATTGAATGCCCGGCAGCAGCGAGCCATTCCAACGAATCCTCTCCCCACTGCCCTTAATTGCCCCATCTCAGGATTTGTGGGAGTGAGCCACTTATTCTGACAAGTGCTGGCTGGGACCTCACCAAAGGGGTTTAGAATTCGGTAGTTTGACATGGGTTCCGGGTTGAGCAATCTAAAGTTGTCGTTCGGTTTGGGTGGAGAAGGAGCAGGAGAGTTCAATTCGTCTTTTGAGGATAAGGAGAGAAGTCCTCTTCGAAAGGCTATTGTAGCTCTTGAGTGGTTGGTAGCTTTCCGAGCTCAGACCAGGTGCAATGTTACAGTGACCAAAAATAAAATAAGTTGGGTTAGTTGGGGGTAGGTGGCTCCTTCGGTCCTAGTTCTTGGACTTTTCTTCTTGTCTTTAGGTTAGGGAATCATTTGCTCTTTCTCGATATACAAATATTCCCTTTTGTGCCGAATCTTTAAGTTTGTGAATATGTATTAAGGAGAGGGTGTATCTAATATGAGATTTAAAGAATGTTGTGATGCTAATTTTAAGGTAGATGAGTCTGAATTGCATGAAAATGATCTTGTGGGGATCCGATCAAAGTGATGACTTTGTCCACTATGATGTGAGGGTAGTGCCGAGCACTAATAATTTATCCATATAGGAGTGAAGTTTGAGAAAAAAATTATGCTCTAATATTGTAAAGAACTATGAAGCTTCTTGCATGAGCATATATGTGGCATCATATAGGTAGGAAGTTAGAGAGGTGGCAATGATTAATTATGATGCCAATGTATGCACAAATGTGTTGGTATTTGACATGAGAGGAAGTGTAAATATAAGCACATTATTGAAAGTAGGTAACCTGTTTCAACATAATTGGATCAATTTATTCACAGTGTTGCTTCAAAATGTGTACACTTCTTTATAGGTGAATGTTTGAGAGCCAACAAGTGGATTGTGAGTGCTTGTTCTATCCTCGAAGACCACATGGATACATATCTCAACAGTTTGATTCTATATGCCCTCTATATAAGAAATGGTGCCATGTGATTAAGGTGTGTGTTGATAGCTCTTGCTAAGCGAGCAAGGGAATGTAGGTTAGAATTGTTTGTTATGCAAGTGAGGACACTTGAACTATTGGATGTAGGGAGCAATGCAAATGCTTCATTAAGACTTGGCTATAGTAATAATTATATAAAATCTTATTTTCTTATGTGGTCACTAAGGTCACCTAGACGAGTGTTGTGCAATCACATCTCCATCTAGAGGGGAGTGATGATTCCTTGACCTTGTTTGTTGTTTGTCGAGGGCAATGACCTTCATTTCCCATTCACTTTAGTATTTTTTACACCTTTTATTTGTTTCTCAAAATTTCCAAATAATTTTCAATGAATCAAAAAATACTAGGAATGATAGGGGCTTACCAAGCGTATCGTTATTTTCACACCATAAGTCTTGATTGATGTTTGCACATTACTTATGTTTGTTTAGGTGCTTGGAATTGTGTGCACTTACACTCAAGTCATGTTAGTTCCTCTACTTGTTTAAGGAGTTATAGCTTTTGCATGGCTTGAATACCTATATTCTTGGATTGAGAAAAACCTAAGATAGTACTAGCAAGAAGCGTGCCATGAGATTTGTGAGTTGACCCATGATAAGATTGAAACTTTTCACCCTTGATTGGAGAGTATCTTGCAAATTTTAATTCTAGTGTTGGAGATGTCAAGTCTCCTTGAGTAGGCATTTGTTATTGTCCAAAGATGTTGAAAGTAAGCCTTCCATATGGGAGTCATGCACTATCCTTTTTTGCTCAACCATGAGTGTAACCATGTGTGTGTTTGGTGTCAATTTTGTGATAGATGATAGTTTGTGTAGCAAAGTTTCAAATCTCTAGCACCAATTATTTGAGTTAAGCATAAAAGACACTTAGAGGATGATATATAATCATAATAAAATGATTTCTTTTATTCTAACATTATCTTAATAACTCTTTTTGTAACAAAATAATACTTTGATTAAATAATTCATGATTATTTAATTAAAGCCTTTATAACTAATTCTAAAACTTCAATTAAGATAATTTTTGAACTTTAATTAGACTTATCAATTAATTAATTAAGATAATGTATCATGAATAAAGATAGACTTATAATGCTATAATGAGTTCATAAGCTTTATTGATTCAATGCAAACAAGTATATGGCACAATCTCTTGGCTAAATTTCTAAAACTGAAAGTGTATTACAATAGCAATTTTTTCTAGCCCCTTCTCTGAAGGAGAATGGGCTATTTATTGAAAACTGATCCTAACTACTAACCAACCTTCCCTTATAAAACGGGAGGCATTTATTACATTTAACCAACTTAAGTAAAGAGGTGAATGACAATGTAAGAACTAAGTCAAATTGGTTTAGTAGTCTTAAAGCGCCATCATCTTGGATTCATGCACCACCAAGATGCCTGGCCTAGATTTCTGGAACACTCTCCCTACATGGCGGATGAGTTGAAACTGTCTCCTCATCTTTTGCTGTTGAACCAGTCTTTATGGATTTGGTCTTCAATTCTTCAAGTGGAAATTGAATTCCCTTCCTTCAATCGTGGTACCTGCAAAATATCTCACCATCTTTTCCTGAGGAAGAAGGTTAGCTCAACATGTTCATCCTTTAAGACAATCCATTACTTTATTCATTCATTCATTAAGTATTAAACTAAGGCAAACATTGTTTCAGATATGGCTGCAGGAAGTTTTGGTAGTAGAGGATGCAGGAAGGTTTATGATCACAAAAAGCCATAAAGTATTTATCAGACTAAAAAAAAACATTAAAGGTAATAATCATGGGACTTCTTATCACAATATACTCATCATATTTAAGTCATAAAAAGGTCTATATCCTATCCCATAAACAGACTGAATGTTTGTTTTAGCATAATAAAAACAACAAAATATTTATAAAAGTATGATCAAAATGTGCCAAAGACTTGGCTCATCACTCCCCTCAACCAACTACTTGTTGGACCCTTCAGCAAGTCTAGCATTCCTTCTTCTGGAAAACTCTCTCAGATCTACACTCAGTTGTTGTCCACATTCGCCATTCTGGAAACTCCAGAAGTGAGCTCGCATTGCCTCTAGCCTTTGCCATCTATTATCTTCAGAACTTCTGTTATAAGTGTTGTTATCCCCCTGTATAGCCAATAATGGCCATAGGAGAATAGGCGGTTGCATAACCAAGGGCAACCAATTCTCCTTCTTTGTTCTGGCATTCCTCATGTACCTCTCTGCCCTTCTGGTTGCTGCATACAAGGTATTGGGAGTATGTGGTTCTGTTTTCTTTAATTGAAATGAAAGATGCTCCCATATGTTCTGAATGTGTAGGGTTGCAGCATTAAAATCATTGTTTATAATCTGGGAGTATTGAGAAAATACCTCTTGTCTTAGAGGCTCAATCAGTGGCCTGGCTCTTTCATCTCTCCACAATTTCTTCCAATCAAAGTAAATACCCATTCCATTTCTAGATTCATTTCTTACAGACAATGGCATATTTACTTCATCGTGCATATGGCTATCGAATTGTTCTCCTCTACTTATTTCATTGGTGATCTAGGAGATTAGAGCGCTGATATGAATATCACTGACATAACATAAGGGATTCCATTCCTTATCCTGGGATACAGCCAAATTGTGTAGATAAAATTCACACAGGAGGTTCCTGATGTGTAGAGGTGAATCCCTGTATGCTTCATAAAATTCCTCAGAGGTATCCAAAGAAGGATTCTTACCTTTCCAGACTCTAATTAGTTGGAAGTTCAAATACAACTCCTTGAGATACATTGCGTAGATAGGTGAAGGTGCACAACATTGCATTAGTTGTGGAACTAGCTCTACCAACTGGTTGAGAGTGTCATTCAAGTTAGCAATTTCCAGATTCTTGTTCTGGATTACCCTTTGTAGTCTCTCAATTTCAAGTGCAGAAGCAGTTTGTTGTTGCTAAAGTTCTTGAAAACATGCCATTCCTGCAATAGGATGCTATGGTCTATAGGCTCATGCCAAATTGGCTGACCTTCCATTTCCTTGGTTTTCTGTAATTAAATGCATTAAGCAATGCTCACCTGGCTTTTCGAACTGAACTTCCCATAACCCAATTAATGAACCCTTCTGCAATTCTACAACACTCTGCCCCTCCCCTCAACCGAAAATTTTGAACCTCTTTTCAAAAGTGACAGAAAAATAGGGAAAACAATGTGATCATGCAATCTTTTTTAGGGAGAGAGTAATCATGGATAATCAGAATACATTTAGGTTCATTATTGCAGGAAGGAAAGACTGTTTGATTATTAATTATAGGTTTCATATATTGAGGGTTCTTGACAACTGACAGGACAAGCTTATGGCGGCAATAATAAGGACGTGGCAAAGTAATATCATAGAAAAACGTGCTCAATCGCGCGAATGAGCCGAAGGAAATGGCAACCATATAGGAAATTGTTCACACTAATTAATACTAAATTAAATGCAAGAAATAAAATAACTGAAGCAATCTTAAGGTGAAGTGGAGCGTACCTGGAGAGAATCATCGTAATTATCTGATGTGACCTCCTTCTTCATTGCAATATGTGACACGAAGAAACATGGATGATATGGGAAATGACAGGTGGATGATGTGGAAGAGAGAGTGAGTATGGATTGTGGATGAAGTGAATGAATGGAATGGGGATCTTATTAGATAACCCCTTTATTATGATTTGGTATGCACTTTTATGCATGGCTTGGGAATTTGAGCCTAGGCTCAATTCCTTTAGCTGCAGGATCACTGCTATCTTGCTCAATTTTAAACTATCTCAGAAATGTTTCCTTGTCAATGGGTTTAGAATAGAGATTTAGGCGATGCCCATTGACTAGTAGCTTGAATCAGACCTCATCAATGGTCCTTAATTGAACAACACTATTGGTGAATACCTCCTCTATCACATATGGACCCAACCATCTGGTTTGTAGTTTTCCTGGACTGTCCTTATATTGTGAGTCATAAAGCAGAGCCCAATCTCCTGCTTTGAATTTCTTTTCCTTGATGTATTTATCATGCCACCTTATTCTCTGATTTTGTATCATCTTAGTGTGCTACAGGGAATTCTTTCGGAGCTCATCCAGAGCATTGAGCTGCATGACTCTGTCCTTTTTTGCATTTG
>VDFB02275259.1:0-27292 GCA_007258455.2 Sequoia sempervirens | reverse complement strand
TAACTATTTTGATCTAATTATCCTATTTAATTAAATAATTAATTTGATTTGATTAAATCTCTTAAGTCTATCTATTAAATAAAATAAATTAAAACCTTATTTAATCTAACATCATCTCTTTTAATTAAATAAATCAAAACCTTTATTTAATTAATCCCTTATCACATTCTTCTCATATTTGATTTAAATAAATCCACAAATTTAAGTCAAATAGGTCACATCATTTAATCCCTTCATTAAATTAATTAACTTCGATTAATTTAATCTCCTATCATGTCCCATCCTCCATCTTTTACCACTTGCACATGAAAATAGACTTGTTTAATTTATTAAATCTCTATTTTCCTCAACAAGGCATCTTTTAAGGAATATTCTTCAAGTTTGAATTCAAAATCCAAGTTGACTTGTCCCTTCCAACAAGGAATTTACTATCTCTTACATGTCCTTTGCCTTGAGCCAAGTGGTATTCAATGCATTCTTCCTTCCCTCTTGCATGTCATTTCAACAATTTCAAAATTCAAATATATGCATTTATTGGCACAATCCTCAAAACTTGCACATCCTCCATCCACTCATTGGTTGACAAGTGGCACTTTTCCATTGGCTAATTCTTAGTCCCACATTGCTCTATTTTGGACATTCATCCATCTTAGCATTCTATAAATAAGAGGCTAATCTCCTCATTTGATCATCCACAATTTGAGTAAACTTACCATGCTCAAATCATTAGCAAATCTCATCCATTATCATTGAATCTTAGCTAGGTTATGCAGATTTTTCTATTGGAGCACTCATTAAGCATCAACAAAGTGGATCAAATTTCTTCATCAAACCACCATTGCATCATTGGAGTTGGGAAAGGGCCAATTTTCACATCAAATTGGCACCAATTCCCTCAAGAGATTAGGAGTTTGTTTGCTTTAGAATAGGATTTGATATGCTTTTAAATTTCATAGTGTTCTTCATTTCATATTCTATCTCTTTTGCTATTCAAATGAATTTATTGAGGAATCCTTGTTCTTACTTGCATTTCACCTTCTAATGTGTTTGTTCATATTGTTTTGCAGGTATTAGGATTGGGGTTAGCACACAAACTAAAGCGAATATAAAAGTGTAGGTGAAATTGCAATGGTATGCAATTTTTGACACTACACCTACACGTATATCAAAATACTCTCTAGAATTATTCGTAGCCTAACCCTAGGCAACCTTCAATTGTCTAAATTATATGATACATCATTAAGTGGTTAGCCTTAGGAAGTTATTCACTACATACCTTGGAGACAAGATAGTGGGCTATAAGTATAGTCTCAATCCTTAATAGTTAGCACTTTGAAGCATTGGGCCAACACTATTTACAAATGGAATAAGTATATTAGTGAGCTCATAAACTAGACACATCGTATAGCACCTTACCTTTTATCCCTACTTGTGTGTTGTCTACCCTCAGTACAATCACATTAGATTTTTTGGTAGTTGGGTATTTGGTATTTGTTTAATAGGTATTGGTGTTCTCTATGCAAAACAACCCATCTTTAGTTTCTAGAGAATTCTTCTATATCTATAGTTTTCTCACCAGTAGTCCCATAATAATCTTGCTAAGAGATTTAAAACTGGGTGTGAATATGGTAGTTTACCTATCTAGTCCACTAGTAGGTCATATTCACATGTTAAGTTTACTTAGGTCCTAAGAATATTTCCAAAAGTCTTAGTTGTCATTTAGATTTATCTTATCTTTTGGCATTTCATTCTTAAATTCTAGGTCATTTAATATTAGTTGAGTTGGTTGTCTCATGTTATAGGATTAAGACACATGTCATGATCTTGTCTAATCCTATCCCTCACCTTGCCTTTATAAGCAAGTACATTATACACTTTGTAACATATCATATCAAGCAAGCTATTATCTTGCCATAATCTCTTTTGGAAGGTTATCTTTTGTTTTGCAAGTGATTTTGGGACATGAGCTAATTTTTAGCTCCTACAAAAACTTTCACATTAAATTTCTTAATCCAAGAAAAAATTATTAGTTTTGATGGAAAATCCAACCCAAAAGGTATTTAAATAGTAAAAAAATGCATGGCCCAACTTTTCCCCCTTTTGGTGAATTGTCCCATTAGACTTGCCTCTTTAAGCTAGTTAATTTGTTATATAACTCTAACTACCTATTTTTCAGGCCAAGGTCAACTTTTACCTCTTTCAATGGATTGTCTCATTATGCTTATTCTTTGAGTTGGTTATTTTTTCATTTAACTTTGGTTATCCTTTATGGGTTGTACTTTTCTCCATGGCAATAGGTCATTGTTCTTAGAACCAACAGGGTCCGTAGGATCCCTCTATGTAATCTTCCAATGACTACTTTGATTAAATATAGAAGAAAACTTGAGAAAATTCCAATAGCCTTGATGGATCACTCTCCCACCAAATGAACAACCTAAACTTAGGTGCAAACAAAGGCCAATCTTCCACTCCTATTATAATTTACCACTCCCCCAAGTAAGATGGCCTTTGTTATCCCCCTAAACTAGACTTTCCTAAATTTGATGGTGCAAATCCTACTAGTTGGTTGAAAAAAGTTGATTAATAATTTATAGTTATCAAATTCCTAAGGATCAAAAGATATCCCTTGCCTCTTTTCACTTGGAAAAACAAGCCCTTAAGTAGTTTTAATGGTTGGATAATACTAACCCATTTCTGACCTAGTCCAACTTTCGCAATAAAGCCTTTTAATCTGCTTTGTCCTTAGTGCCTATGAAGACTTTGTTTGTGCCCTTACTAAATTACAAAAAACACGTTTAGTATAGGAATATCAAAGTGAGTTTGAGAAAGTAGAAAACTAGATTATTCTCTTGGGAGAATCATTTTTCTATAGTTGTATCATTAGTGGTCTCAAAGAAGATCTCCAGGTAGAGGTTCTCATGTTTAAACCAAATTTCTATTAAGATGATTTGTTTGTGGCAAGGTTTGTGACGCACAAATTTGAAACCTAATATAAAGTAGCCAGTTCCTCCTCTTTCAAACCAAAAAAAAAATCCATTAGATAAAGACACTAAACCTACCAAAATTCACAAGCTCTCTTGAGAAGAGGTCACAAAAAAATGGCTAAGGCGCTATATTAAAATAATGATCAATCATGGGGAAAGGGTCACAAGTGTGGAGAGAAATGCTTGTATCTCATTGACTCCACCATGGTTCCCAATGAATAAATAATTTTTAGATGTGGAAGAATAATTGGCTTCACTTGAGCAATAATCCATACCCAAAGCTCATATTTCTATCCATGCCTTGGTTGGGATTTCTTCCACCCAAACACTGAAGGTCATTAGCAGTACATCAAAAGATAAAAATCTATTGGTCTTAATAGATGGTGGTAGTTCTCATAATTTAATAGCCAAGAATTGGCCAATCAACTGTATTGTTATTTATGTACCTAGAATAGTTTACAAATTATGGTGGTCAATTGTACTACTTGCATACCTACAATAATTTACAAATTATGTCTTGTGGAAGAAAGTGTCGCAATGTTATGCTTACCTTGGGGGATTATTAATTGACTACAAATATGTTTTATTTTTTCTTGGGGGTGAATATGTGGTATTGGGTGTCCAATGGTTGCAAATATTATGTCCAAACACTTGTGACTACTCCCAACTTTAGCTCAAATTCCACCATTATGCTTAGTAATATACATTTCACAAATTGAAGGTAGGTTAAATTCACGTGGTTAGCTCCCATTATTTGGTAAATTATTGAAGAAAGGGTGTTCTAGTATTTTGGCCCAATTTCACTCTTTAGAGGCTCAATTTATTTCTCCTTCTCCTCTATCAGATTTGTAATGCATCCTTAATAAGTATCAACCAACATTTGAGGAACCCAAAGGTTTACCCCTTTCAAGGTCCCATGAACATTCCATTCCACCCATCTTGAGTATTCATCCTCTTAATATTTGACCCTATTGATACTATTGTGAGCAAAAAAATAAAATTGAGAAAATAGTGAAGGACATCCAAGAGGTAGGTATCATTCGCCCTAGTAAAATTCCTTACTCCTCTCTAATAGTTATGGCTCCTAAGAAATGTGGATTTTGGCGAATGCACCCTAATTTCTATGAACTTGAAAAATTAACCAGATCAAGAATAAATTTCCTCCCTTTTATTATTTTTTCTTGGATGAGCTCTCAAGGGATCAATTTTTTTACCAAGCTAAATCTTTGTTCAAGCTAAAAAGTTCGAGTCAAAGAAGTTGATATTCCTAAAACTATCTTCTAGGCCAAAGAATGCCATTATGAATATTTGGCCATTCCTTTTAGCTTATCCAATGCTCCCTCTACTTTTCAAAGACTCATAAATATAATGTTTAGTGGTTACATATGTAAATTCATTTTGGTCTTCTTTGATGATATTTTCATCTATAGTTTGACGTAGATTGGTCATCTTCATCATGTGGAGATAGTTGCTACAATTTTATGGGAGTGTTATCTCTTTACCAAGTGCTCTAAGTTGGCCTTTGGATTTTGAAAGGTGAAGTATTTGAGACATATTTTTTTACAAGTGAGTGTTCAAGTTGATCTCAAGGACATTGTAGTGATACAATAGTGTACATTCTCAAAATCCCTCAAAAGAGTGTGGTTTCTTAGGCCTAACTTGGTACTATCACAAATTTGTGTGTAATTATTGTAAAATTATTGGACCCTCAACCACTTTATTAAAGAACTCCTTCATTTGGTCTAAATCAACATAGGTGACCTTTAATGCACTCAAAATTGTCATGTGTTCCACTTTAGTTTTGGCCCTGCTATATTTTCACAAACCTTTCACTTTGGAATGTGATGCCTCTAGCACAAGCATGGGGTGGTGTTTTTGCAAGAGGGTTGACCTTTAGCATTCACTAGTAAAAAAATTGTTGTAATCTAGCTAAATCAACATATGAAAAATAAATTTAAGCTATTCTCCATGCTATCTAGTAGTGACATCCTTACCTATTGGGTCATAAATTCAGGAAAAAAAAAGATCATTGTAGCTTGAAATATTTTTTTAGCAAAGGGTGTCCTCCCTTAAATAACAAAAATGGGTGGCAAAGATGTAAGGATAGGACTATGATATTGTGTACAAAAAGGGTAAGGAAAATGTGGTAAAAAATGTCCTCTTGTGCTAATATGAAGAGGAAGGATCTATATTTTCTCTTTTCATATTGGTTCTAAATTGGATAGATTAGATCTAGGATACATGAGCTACTAAACCTACAAATCGAAAGATCACTCAACAATTAGAATAAGATCCACAGTCGGTTTCAGGTTTCCATTTGTTAGGCCTAGTCCTCACCTATAATTTCCATATTTATTTACTCCCAAACTCAATACTCAGTCCTTAGTTACAAATGGAATTGCACTCCTCCACTATAACAAAACACTTAGGTTTCTTGAAGACCTATGAGTGTGTGAGAGGGATTTCTTTTGAGATGGCCTAAAGCAATATTTTAACGCCTTGTAGTTGAATGCAATGTGTGCCAAAGGACTAAAGGGGAAACTCCCAAATCCCTAAGTTTCTTGCAACCACTTCCTATCCTCAATCGAACTTGGATTGATATCTCTATGGATTCCATTCTTGGGCTTTCACTCTCAAGTGGTAAACAAGTCATCTTAGTGATAATAGATCGCTTGACCAAATATGCATGTTTACATGTGCTATCTTACCCTCACACTATTTCTATGGTTGCTCAACACTTCTTGGATTCACTCTTCAAACTTCATGGAATTCTTCACTCTATTGTCAATGGTCATGATCCATCCTTTCCCAATAAATTTTGTAAATAATTATTTAAGTTGTAGGGAACTACCTTGAACATGAGTTTGACTTATCATCCTCAAATTGATGGTCAAATGGACATTGTCAAAAATTTAATTAAGACTTTTTTTTGTTGTTCATCTAAGCAACAGGTATAGTGGAATAAGGGGCTACCTCTAGCTAAGTGGTGGTATAATACCACTTATTGTAGTGCTTCCAAAATGGCCCCTTATGAGGTCCTATATGGTACTGTCCCACCCTCCTTGTGTACATATATTTAAGGTTTTTCTAACATTGCAATAGTTGACAACATTTTGACCAAGCATGAAGATATCTTTTGACTACATAAGACTAGTTTGGCACTGGCTGAAAATCATATGAAATAAGTAGATCCTTTTTAAATTGTTGATTAGGTATTTTTACATCTTTATTCCTATAAGCAACTTTCATTATGAAAAGATAAACATGGTCATAAGTTGGGTCCCAAATATTATAGTCTCTATTAAGTGTTATAGTGCATAGGAGAGGTGGGATACAAGTTGGAACTTCCACCTTCTTCTCAAGTCTACCTATTTTTCCATATCGCTTGTCTCATAAAAGTGGTTGGTATTGCTAGCCAACTACTGACTACCTGAGTTGGATGAGGATGAATTGATATTTTTGGAACCTAAGGCTATTTTGGAAAAACACACCAAGCACCTTCCCAACCATTTTCTTGAACTTATTTGTCCAATGGAAGGACCTACAACCCAGAGAGATCTTGCCAACATCCTCTCCAAATTTCCTCATCACAAGCTTTGAGGAAAAATCTTTTCAAAGGGGGAGGCAATGCTACACACCCTATTGTACCTTATGTTAGCTAGTATTAGTATAAGTCTCCCTTAGGTAGCATTAATAAAGGGATGCATATGCATTGCAAGTCATACCACTAGTTGTTAGAATAAAGTATTTATCACACGATATTGAATAGAATATATTTATTCATTTTCTTGGTTTTTTACTAGTTCATGGGAATCAAATCCTTGGTAGATTTGTTTTTTATATAAAAATTTATAACACATGGAAATTTATAAATGTGCACCCAATTTTCCCAACATTGGTAAAGATATAGTGTTGTGGCATCATTTCTTATTAAGAATTAATTGCTTCATTATATGCATTTCATAAGGATGTAAGTATAGTTGGAGTTTGTATAACAAACATAAAGGTTAATGAATCCAATGCATTGAGATAGGTTTGAATTGTAGCGACTTTTTTTTTATGTGGTTTTTTATTAATATTGTGTATAACTTGTGGAAGTTATTATTAAACATGCTCTTGGTCTCATTAGGTTCTATATGAGTAGCTCAAAATTGATGATATATGATTGTAGGATCAATAGGTACTCTAAAATTATTAACCAATACAATCTCAAGTTGATTCCATTTTTTTATTGATCAATTTAGTTGGCCAAGTTACAAATCATAAGCCATGTCATCTAGAATGTAAGTAAACAATTTATCCCATATCTTCATGTAAAATTTAGGTTCTTATTGTGGCATCTTTGAAAGATTGAATGTGTTCTTAATTTTCCTAATCCCACAATGTAATACTTTGGGCAAAAATTGTTAAGAATCTTGGGAAAGTCATCTACAAAGAGAGATAAGAACTAACATATTTTGTCATGATATAAAATTGAACTTAATTGAGAAGAAAAATCACTTGGAAACTAGCTTTGCTTGACCAATATGTCGATAGCTAGTGTAGATGCCTAGGGGTAGTTGAATTGTGAAGAAATATGTAGGATATTACCATAAGCATGCATAGATCAATAACACAATCCTTTAGAAAACCTTGATTTTATTTAGCATGTGTTGAGTCACCACACTCAATTGAATTGTAAGCAAAAATAAATTACATTAGTCATGTTTGTAAACAAAGAAAAAATAATATAAAAATATAAAAAATAAGTCTAAAATTACATTAAGTAAATATGTTTGCCAACCCTTTCAAGGTCTTATTGTTAATATTTCATAGATTCTTTTCTCAAAAAAGGAACTTTTAGCTCAACCACTTACTACAAATATCAAATGCAAGGTCCTAAACTAATGGCTTATATTTGATTACAACAAGAAGATTCAAAAGTCCTAAAACAAACTAAATTTAGTTCTTAAGTGTGGAAACTATTTTCCCTTTGTAGCAATTTTTTCCTTCCAATTCAAGTCTTCTTTTGAAAAGGGGCATGGAATGAGTTCCAAGATGGTTTCACCGATACTATATGCCATATGATACTTCAGTAAATCCCTTAGAAATTCATCTTGCCCTTCAAATGGAAATTGGTTCAATACAAGTTCTAAAGAAACTTTTATCTCACTTTTATCTCACAACATATTTATTATGGAAACAATTCCCTTCCTTCTTCAACATAAAATAGGGTTAAAAAATGATCTTATTAATAGGCACATGTCTCAAAATTAAGTCCTTGCTTGAATTTGCAAGGCCTACAAGCTTGAAGTGATGTATTATCATGTTCAAACAATATTTTCATGTGACACCATGTTGACCTAACTGCATTTTCTTCTTCTTGTCTAAAATGGGTCTCCTCATCTAGCAAGTAGCATACATATCCCTCAACATTAATTTAAAAATATATATTGCTTTTTACTTATAGTTATCAATTTTGGGGATTAAACTTCATGTCCTTTACCTTTGATCCAACAAATATGAAAAATGAAACATTAAATTTATTTATTAATTATAAATTTATGCTTGATATTTGAATCCAATGCTTATATACTCACTTCAATTGTACAAGAAAATACAATGTATAAATAATTTGAAACTTCATCATTTATGTTCATGTGGAGTTTATTCATTAGTCCAACTTTATTAACATTTCTAATGACAAATTTTCAAGGATCAAAATCACACTCATAGTTTGTAATTTCTCTCTATGCTCATGTGTGGCATAAGTCCACATTGACTACCTTTTTTTTAACCATGCATATATTTTAGATCTATGGGGCACGAGAAGATAGATACTATTTGTAGCTTGCACTATTGTGGATAAAGTATGCATCTTTGGCCTTTTACCCTTTATTTGTCTCTCAAAGGTTACATTAAGGAGATTGGAAGGTAAGACACAAGTTTACAACTAGTTGGGAATACAAGATCAAGATGCTCACTTACAATAAGTGTAAATTAGGAGATCAACCCCACAATCGGTATATAAATAGGCTTTCAAGATGTGGGCACAGTTTATATTTTATATGAAATTCGTGTAAGCTTCAAATTCACTTTACAATTTTCTTTGTATATAGTTTAGAGGGTTATGGAACATGAGAACATGGAAGTAATTTGCAACACATAGAAATCAATGGGTTAAGTCTACTAAATGGGACCAATTCAAAGTCTTGGATCAAGGAAGTAGTTGTGCAAAACATGTAAATGAGTAGGTTAAATTTTCCTTTGTAGACTTTTTTTAGGAGTGGAGGTGAAATTGCATTTTTAATTTGCATGCAAACTACAAAGTCCAATTAAACTCCATGATCCATTGTTTGTCAATTTGTGGTCTCATGGGGTCAGGATCAAGGATGCAGTTTATACATAAAATGGAATGTGCATTACAAGTTCCTATTTTGAACCATTTGAATTATACTCACATTCTTATGGGATGCTGAAATTTGTGGGCATGCTAGCACTTTATTATTTTCATACAAGTTGTAATGTGTAAACAAATGATGTGGCTTCATACAAGTTGTAATGTGTAAACAAATGATGTGGCTTACTTTATATGGTTTTTTAAAGCCTCTGAGGCTAAAGTGTAATTTTTCACTTTGCAACCATGCAAGACAAGTTTGCATGTCTATTTTATCTTCATTATTAGTGGTAGGAATCGGATGTAAGTATTCATACTACATGCAAGAGTGAAAATAGGTTGTGACTCACTCCTTTCTAACTCTATGTACTTGGAAGGGTGGCAAGAAAAGTTTTAAAATGTAAAACTACAAATGTGAAAATACAATTCAAGATATCATCTGGCAACTGGAACAAGGTTGATAATCAGTGTTGACTTTCCATTGGATAGGACAAGTCCTTGCCTATAATGACCAAATTTATGTACTACTCAACTCAATGATCAAGCCTTGGTTCCTAATGTAACTGCACTCCTCCTCTATAGCAAGACACTTGAGGTTTCTTAAAGACATATGAGAGCGTGAAGAAGGATTTCTTTTGGGACTATGTTAAGGCCTTTGTAGCTAAATGTGGCATGTGTCAAATGAATAAAAGGGAAACTCTCAAAGTCCCAAATTTGTTGTGGTCACTTCCTATTCCCAATTGGACTTGAATTGATCTATATGGATTTTATTGTTGAACTTCCACTTGATCTATATGGATTTTATTGTTGAACTTCCACTTGATCTATATGGATTTTATTGTTGAACTTCCACTCTTATAGGATAAATAGGTCATCTTGATAGTGATGGATCACTTGACCAAATATATGCATTACCTCACCCTTACACTGTTGTGATGGTTGCTCAATACTTCTTGGATTCACTTCAAACTCCATGAATGGTCATGAACCATTATTTACCAATAAATTTGGCCAAGAGTTGTTTAGGATGTTATATGGGTTATTTTATGTTTAAGCAATGGATACAGTGTGCTAAGTGGCTACCTCCAACTAAGTGGTGGTACAAAAGCAATATAATCGTAGTTAGTGCCAAATTAGAGGTAAACTTAGTTGTGGTTTAGTGTTTTGGGCCTCCTCTAAGTATAGAGGAAGCCTCCAAAAATAGGCGTATGCCGCTTTGAGTGGCCAAGACACGGTATTCTTTAGTAAAAGGCGAAAGAATAGTTCGCTTTGTCTTGACCACGCGGCTCCGTAAGTTTAACAGCATTCAGATGAATTATTTATACATCTGTTCCACCATATTTGCAAGGGTCAATCCATGTGGGACTAAACGAAGAAGAACAGAGAAAAACAAGCGCACACAGCACAGACTTCAAACAAGTAAAGATTATAACGGACCTTTTAAGTTTCAGGGTAACGTTCTTCTCTATCTTTCTGTCGGCATGTATTTCCAAGGATTTAGTTTTAATGTTTAAATAAAATCATGATTTACCTCCAGCAAGCAGTGGTAGCTCAGCTGGAGAGCGTCCCACTGAAGATCTCATGGTCGTGTTTTCACATTTGTAGTTATTTTGTTGATTTTGAACAAACCAGGTTTCAAAGTAAAAATATGGAGCAAAAATATGTTTATTAACAAGAATCAAAGGTAGGTTGGTTTCCTTTACGGGTCAAGTGTTGATTTCCCTTCAGAGTACGTTGGTGAGGTTTGGATTGAAGCTTCTTTAAGAGTAAGGTTTCATGTCTATTTGTCATGAATTGTTTGTTTGTGTCTCAGGAGACCTTGTTTAAGCCTATTTCTTTCTAAGTTTTGGTTTCATGTCATTTGGTCTCTCTTTTGTTGTTCAAGGTTTCGGGATCCTTTCAAAACCTTTTTCCGGTTCATAGCTCCAGTAAAAAATGTTTATCTTATAGAAAACAAAAATCCAAAAGATTTGGGCACTTTCATTTCTATCATATTGAAATATAGAAGTGTCATTGTAAAAAAAATTAGCAACATCAATGATACTTTGTACAACAAAATCAAAAGACATGTTATTACATTATATAATTGAATGATGCATTTCAAAATTCTGACACATCAAAATCACACTCATAGTTTGTAATTTCTCTCTATACTCATGTGTGGCATAAGTCCACATTGACTACCTTTTTTTTAACCATGCATATATTTTAGATCTATGGGGCACAAGAAGATAGATGCAATTTGTAGTTTGCACTATTGTGGATAAAGTCTGCATCTTTGGCCTTTTACCCTTTATTTGTCTCTCAAAGGTTACATTATGGAGATTGGAAGCTAAGACACAAGTTCACAACTAGTTGAGAATACAAGATCAAGATGCTCACTTGCAATGTGTAAATTAGGAGATCAACCCCACAATTGGTATATAAGTAGGCTTTCAAGATGGTGCAATTTATATTTTACATGAAATTCATGTAAGCTTCAAATTCACTTTACAATTTGCTTTGTAGAGAGTTTAGAGGGTTATGGAACATGAGAACATGGAAGTAATTTGCAACACATAGAAATCACTGGGCTAAGTCTATCAAATGGAACCAATTCAAAGTCATGGATCAGGGAAGTAGTTATGCAATACATGGAAATGAGTAGGTTAAATTTGCCTTTGTAGACATTTTTTGGGAGTGGAGGTGAAATTGCATTTTTAATTTGCATCCAAACTACAAAGTCCAATTAAACTCCATGATCCATTGTTTGTCAATTTGTGGTCTCATGGGATTGGGATCAAGGATGCATTTTGTACGTAAAATGAAATGTGCATTACAAGTCCCTATTTTGAACCATTTGAATTATACTCACATTCACTTTATGGGATGCTGAAATTTGTGGCCACGCTAGCACTTTATTATTTTCATACAAGTTGTAATGTGTAAACAAATTATGTGGCTTACTTTATATGGCTTTTCAGGGCTTTGAGGCTAAAGTGTAATTTTTCACTTTGCAACCATGCAAGACAAGTTTGCATGTCTATTTTATCTTCATTATTAGTGGTGGGAATCAAATGCAAGTATTCATACTACATGCAAGAGTGAAAATAGGTTGTGACTCACTCATTTGTAACTCTATGTACTTGGAAGGGTGGCAAGAAATTTTTTAAAATGTAAAACTACAAATGTGAAAATAAAATTCAAGATATCAGTTGACAACTGGAATAGGGTTGATAATCAATGTCGACTTTCCATTAGATAGGACAAGTCCTTGCCTATAATGACCACATTTATGTACTGCCCAACTCAACGATCAAGCCTTGGTTACTAATGGAACTGCACTCCTCCTCTATAGCAAGACACTTGAGGTTTCTTGAAGACGTATGAGAGTGTGAAGAAGGGTTTTTTTTGGGACTATGTTAAGGCCTTTGTAGCTAAATGTGTCATGTGTCAAATGAATAAAAGGGAAACTCTCAAAGTCCCAAGTTTGTTGTGGTCACTTCCTATTCCCAATTGGGCCTGAATTGATCTATATGGATTTTGTTGTTGGGCTTCCACTCTTACGAGATAAATAGGCCATCTTGGTGGTGATGGATCACTTGACCCAAATATGTGCATTACCTCACCCTTGCTCCTCCGTTGTTATGGTTGCCCAATACTTCTTGGATTCACTCTTCAAACTCCATGACATGCCTCACTCTATTGTGAATGATCATGAACCATTATTTACCGATAAATTTGGCCAAGAGTTGTTATATGTGCTATTTCATGTTTACTTCAACTAAGTAATGGTACATAGGCAGTGTAATCGTAATTAGTGTAAAATTAGAAGGGTGAGCTTAGTTGAGGTTTAGTGTTTTGGGCCTCCTCTAAGTATAGAGTAAGCCTCCAAAAATAGGCGTATGCCGCTTTGAGTGGCCAAGACACGGTATTCTTTAGTAAAAGGCGAAAGAATAGTTCGCTTTGTCTTGACCACGCGGCTCCGTAAGTCGTAACAGTTTTGAGATAAATTATTTATAGGACGTCCGTTCCACCATATTTGCACAGGCTAATCGATGTGGGACTAAACGAAGAAGAACAGAGACGAGAACAAGCGCACACGGCACATACTTCAAACGAGTAGATTATAATGGACTTTTTCAGTTTCAGGGTAAAGTTCTTCTCTATCTTTCTGTCGGCAGGTATTTCCAAGGATTTAGTTTTAATGTTTAAATAAAATCACGATTTACATCCAGCAAGCAGGGGTAGTTCAGCTGGGAGAGCGTCCCACTGAAGATCTCAAGGTCGTGTTTTCACAGTTGTAGTTATTTTGTTGATTTTGAACAAACCAGGTTTAAAAGTAGAAATATGGATCAAAAATATGTTTATTAACGAGAATCAAAGGTAGGTTGGTTTTCTTTACGGGTCAAGTGTTGATTTCACTTCAGAGTACTTTGGCGAGGTTTGGATTGAAGTCTCTTTAAGAGTAGGGTTCCATGTTCATTTGTTATGAATTGATTGCTTGTTTTTCATGAGACCTAGTTTAAGCCTATTTTTTTCTAAGTTCTGGTTTTATGTTGTTTGGTCTTTCTTTTGTTGTTCAAGGTTTTGGGTTCCTTTCAAAACCCTTTTCCAGTTCATAGCTCCCATAAAAAACATTTATCGTAGAAAAAACAAAAATCCAAAAGATTTGGGCACTTTCATTCCTATCATATTGAAATATAGAAGTGTTATTGTAAAAAAAATAGCAACGTCAATGATACTTTGAACAACAAAATCAAAAGACATGTTATTACGTTATATAATTGAATGATACATTTCAAAATTCTTACAAATCAATGAAGTTTAAAAGACATCCAAAGTAGTTGTCATCGTCATTAGGAAGTGGAAGACAAAATATTACAAAGACAAGTAGAAATCGTAGTTTGATTGATGATACTCATTTCCAACATTATCAATTTAAAAATAAGAATATTGTCAAAATAAGAAACAATTCTCATGATCTTTACTAGTTACTATACAAACACAAACCATCTTGAGTTAGTGAATTTGTAAAACTTGTTACACTAATGAAATTGAGTATAGCACCATTTTCAGTTAACTAGTCCTTCCTTGAATAATGTGAGAAATAATTTTATGTAACTATTCAACTCTACTTCTCTTTGTTAGCTACTAGATTCTATGCATTTAAATAACATTGTCATTTGTGTGGTCAAATATAGAAGCACTATCTAATCTCACTACTTAATTTATGTATGGTAGACACTACCTTATTTCTTTCTTTGCTTCATTTTTATTTTTATTTTGTGTATTTCATACATTGGAAAAGGTTCAAATGATCTATGGATAATGAGAATGATTACTACATTGCTAATAATCTCAATGAAAACACCTTATAAATTGTCACTATAATATATTTTAGAAAGGAGGAAATAATTACTTCAATAATGTATTGAACATTCAAACAAAGTACAAATCATAATGTAATTGAATTATACATATTGATATATAATAATCATCACCATGACCACCAATGGAAATAATTACAATTATCATTATTTCCTAAGTCTTTCCCAATTATATTGTTGGTCCTAATTTCCTTTATCTCTCTTGAGTATATGTTTGGACTTTACGCTCTAGCTATGTTTTTTTAATTTTTTAATTACATATCAATCCATCCTTACCACTTGTAAGTTACAAAGTTAAAATAGTAGGTTCAACCTTGCTATGAGTACATGGAAGAAGATGTGCACCGGTTTATTTCTAATGGGTTATCAATTACATCTTACTAATTGAATATATATATATATATGAGATGTGATGAAAAGTTAATGAAAATAATTCTATAATAATGCATATTTCATACTATTCTCCTCTATTTATTTTTCACTTTAGTCAATACTTGATTTGGTACAAATAACAAATAAAATATAAAACCATCCTTCCATTTGATTACTTTAAACTTTTACCATTCATACATACCTTTATCTCACTAATTCAAATATTTGGATGCAATCATGTCCCTTGAAAAGATTTTTATTACAATCGTGTACCTCATTTGTCAAATTTGCTTGAATTGGGGTCTATATCATCATATTTAAATAAATTCCATAGAACCCTAGTTTCATATGAATGGAGTACACATCCTTCAATCAAAGAGAGAAAGGACTCAAAGCATGGTAGACCATGGATTTGCATAATTATTCAAAGAATAGATAGTGTGAAAATCTTATGTAAAGGCATTATGAATCATACATGTCTTTGATCTTGTGAACAAAAATCAATAAGGGGTTTCACTTGGACATAAGAAAGTGAAATACTTCAATCCTAGCATAACAAACTCTTAAAGGTGTTTGTTAACATTGTACTCCCTGTTTCATCTATCTTTGGTGAAAGGAAATATGAAAATAATTTCCTACTTAATCATATGAGGAGAGAAGTATAGGTTTTTTTTATCTATACAAATCTTATTAACATTTCAACACGATAGTAGCACTAAAGAAATAGAAAAAGAGTAGAAGAAAGAAAGAGAAGAAGAATGGAAACAAACACAAAAGGGAGCGACCCTATTATACCCTATCAAAATACTACAAAGAGAAACACCCATACTCCAAAGCCTTAAAACCAAAGTATTATCAACAATTATATGTTACCATGCAATGCCAAGTTGTGAGCTTCAAAGGATATCAACACTTTAAATCTTAGTGGAATTCTAGTCTAACATAACTATGCATAAAATTAAACATTCAATCTCCATCCCAAGACCTCAATGTATAGGCCAAGGAGACCTAGGAAAATATGAATGGATTTTTGAAACCATGGACTCAAAACTATGAGGCAAAGACTAGGTAAGGTGGTCCATATTCAACCTGAATTCCCCACCTCTAATTGGAACTCGTCCACAAAGAATGTAACTCTTTATTGATGATTTGACTCCCAAGACCACATAAGGTCAAAGTGACTCCCAATCTCCCCATGTAGGTATAGTAATTATAACAAAGACTAAGGATCATCTCCAAAAAGAAATAGGGGGAAAGAGAAGAGAGAAATAAATGGAAAAAGAAACAAATGCATAAGCCCTTCCTCATTATCGAGGAAGAAATAAAGAAAGTGATAGAATTATGGAATAAGAGGAGAAACCCAAAAAGGTAGACAATGAATCAATCACCACGGTCATAGGAGCAACATTTGACAAAAACTTCCTTATCATTGATAAAATAATGATCTTGGAGTAAGGTACACAACTTATGGCATAGCATGTAAGACTTTCCACACCAAAAGAGAATACTTTTCTCCCATAACTTACATCAATGTTGCCTATAAAATGGTGAGAAGTGGAAAAGAGTATGTGTTGGCAAGAGACACTATACATGTTTTCTTGTGTTGTCATTAATGGCAACCCTTGTCATTAAGATGATCCACACGTCATCATTTGATCATACCAGCAGACAGATTGAAGATCAGTGATCATCTGTTAAGTTAGAACAAAGCATCTGGTAGATTTATGTTCTTCGATTCATATGCAAATTTTTTGTTAGTATTTTGTGTTATGGATCTTAGGGATGATTGGTCGATGCATTATCTGTGTTATTTGTAAATCTTGGTACCTCGTATCGATTTGAGTGTAAGTTAGAAGATCCAGTTGACTAATTTTATGTTCATCAATGTATGAAGGTCGACTTGGTGGATGTAGCGTGTCGCGGATATTTGACGAGTTATTGTTTAAGTATTTTTATGTTCGAGCATTTTGTTTTGGGTCCTCACTATGTTGTGGCTGACTCTTGTGGATGCACATTGAATATTATGCATGATTTGAGCTGACAGTTTGTGAATATTTCTTATTTTGTTGAAGCCAACATGAAGTGATTAAATCCTTAGCAGCGGATATATATATGTAATCGATTATATAATTTTGGTGCATGTTTGGTGTGAGTTGATGTATGTTACAAATATCAGTAGGATTGAAGAGCGATTATGCATAGTTTCACTTATGCGTTAAGGATTTTGTGAAGCGAATTAGAGCAGAACAGAGCAAAAGAGCAGAATCAGTCAGAAGCTCAAGAGAGTGATTGATGAGCCTAACTGGAACTGTAATCAGGCATTTGTAGATGCTACTTTCTCAATTCAATCTTTGGATGTTATCCAAATCTTTGTAAGGCAGTGGGCCTTTCATTTTTTAAGCAGTGAGCTCTAGGTAGTGTGCCTGAATGCAAGTGCATTCCCATTTTGTAAATTTTTCTTTTGAGTATACTCAGACAATATTGTGGATTGACCTCCACCGTGGTTTTTCCCCTAATAGGGTTTCCACGTAAAAATCCTTGTGTTATGGTGTTGTGGTTATTTATCTTATGTGCATGCATCTTTATTTTGGTTGAATGTTATCAGTACTTTAAGGATTAGATTAATAAAGTTAAAAATTGCAAAACACTAATTCACCCCCCCTCTCAGTGTTCCTTGATTCCAACAATTGGTATCAGAGCTTAGTTCCTCGAAAGAAGTTTAAAAGCTTGGGGAATATCTTGGAAAGTGTTTCAATGGATTCAAGCAATCTTCAACAACAACTTATGGTGGCCCTAGATGATCTTGATCGGTCAAAATATAAAGTCTAGGAATTACAAGCAAATCTCATGAATGTTGAGAGATTCATTGAGTCATTGAAAGAAAAAATCAATAAGTCCAGGGAAAAGAGAAGGGAACTTTGTGATCAGATCAAGCAGGAAGACAACAAACGCATTATAGATGAACAACTGAGTCAAGCCCTGAAGGAAAAGACAGAAAAATGTGAAATTTTTTCCAGAGATAATGCAGTCCTAAAGCATGAGACAAAATCTATTATGATGAGGATGACCAAGGAGATTGAAGACAGGAAGAGGAATGAAGAGAAGCTTGCTCAATCCTTGAAAGAGAAATCTGAAGAATGCAGCCAAATTACTGATGGATTCATTCAGTTGGAACTTGAGCTAGAACAATCCAGACACAATGAAGAAGAGCTTGAAAAGCAGATTGATGATCTTAGAGATGAACTTGCTACAAATGGATTCAAGGAGAAGTTCAATATTAGCTCAGCCAAGTTTGATGAACTAATTAAAAGTCAAAGGATTGATGGTGACAAGCGAGGTCTTGGATATGAGAAAGGAGAAAGTTCTGGATCTTGGAAAAGGAGATTTAGACAAGGAAATCTGATGAATCAACCTGGAAGGTATCCGGTAAGACAACCTAATGCTCAAAGATTTAATGGTAATTGTTACGTTTGCAATAAATTTGGTCATATGGTGGCTCAATGTAGAAGTAGAATAAATTCAAGTGGTCCATCATTCTCTAGTTAGTGCTTTAATTGTAACAAGTATGGTCATAAGTCAAATGAATGTAGAAACATGATGAACAACTCTTACATAGATGTTAGATGCTATGCATGCAATAGATTTGGCCATATTGCTAACCAATGCAGATCAAGAGAAAATAAGTGGAACAACTAGATTGGAAAAATAAATGTTGTGTGCTACAATTGCAACAAAATCAGTCATATTGCTAGATTTTGTAGAAGAGGTCCAGTGAATCAAAGAAGAAACATGCAGAAGGATGAAAAAGGAAAAGGGAAAGTCACTACAGATCAAATCAGGGAGCAAATGAAGAAGAAATGGGTGAAGAAGAGTCCCTCTATTGCAGGAAATGAGCCACCACCATAATCAACTTTTGGTAATTCCTCTAAGAATTAGATTAAGGCCTCTGGCCTAGGGGAGCTATCAAGAAAATCCTTCAAACCCCCTGCCAGTAATTGACACTGGGATGTGGATGAGTGCAATGATTGCATTGATGATCTACATATGTTGTTGAACAGTTGGAAAGAGTATTTATGTAGAATTGAAGTTCTGCAGAAGAGTTATCTCTCATAGTGTATGGAAGCAGGGTATCTGGATGAGTTAGGGAAAAATCATTTATTGCGTCAAAAAGGTTAGGTGTGCAAATGATAAAAGGTCGTTTCCATCTTTCATTTGTCACTTTGCATTTTGAGAAGAAGTTTGGAGTGCTCTGAAGCGAACTTTGGCGAGGATTCAAGTGTGAAGGCAATTCAAAGATCAAACCCCAATCCGTAAAAAAAGGTATTTATCTTAAAAGCTTGCAAACTTGTGAAAATGGCTACTCCATTGGTAGTTGAAGTCAAGGATAGACCCCGTCCAAAATTCAAGTGGCATCCTTTCAAATCTGTTGAGACCGAGCCTTAGGTGCATTTTCGTCTGTTTTGTATGGTGTATTGCATATCGAAGATATTAGGGCATACATTCATGCTAATATTGAGGAATTAGGGAGCTTGCATTTGCTGAATTTATATTCCAATCACATTGTTGGAGAGGATTTATGTATTAAGCCCGAATTCAAAATCCTAGAGGAGAAGAAATTCATGCAGATTGTGAAATTCCCCGTGTTTGATGAAAATGAATGGTCTGGTATATCTTGATTCGAGTTCATGCTGAATTTATGCGGTTGAGTCGACCTTTCAAGATTACAAAAGAATCCATAAGCATTGTTACAGGCTTAAATTCCTCTGGTGGATTGCCAATCTTGAAGTCTGTGAAGAATCAGACAGTCACTGATGCAACCGGTTCTGTATTTGATAGAAGAGCAATGCCAATTGATAACATCATTGATGTGGATGTGAAATTCGCCTCGATGGTCATTGGCTACAAGATATATCATTCCAACCGAGAAAATTTTGTATCTGATACAACCATATATGCAACATATCATATGGTAAAGGAGAATGTCGAGTATGATTTATGTGGGTTGCTTCGAAGTCAGCTTATGGAGAATCTTGGTAAGATCAAGAAAGACAAGAAGAATTCCTTTAAATATGGTATTTTTTTGTTATGTCTGTTCTTTTATTTCATGAATGAAGTTCCAGGAGTTGGGAAAGTGCACTGGCAAAATGATAAGCCCATAGCTATTCAAATTAGAGATATCTTGTATGGAATTGGTGATAGTAAAACAAGGAAAACTATTATCTGGGGATATTTCAAGAATTTTCAGAATGAGATGCTAGCAAGAGAAAGAATTCCTACTTCTATTGTGGAGAAGTATAAGGATACAATTTGTTTTATGGTTGACATTGATTAATGCTTGATGGAAGCTGCAGATCCTAGAACCGTTTGGATTATGCCAATGGGTTATGAAGTTGAGGAAAGCATCTTGGAACTATATGCACAACATTTTTTGAGTAAGCCTTTGGATCCATTTGAAGAAAGGTTTGGAACATATGCAGAGAAGGATATGCAAGTCCATGAGCAGTTGAAGAAACTAATGATAGTCCAGAGAGTAAGGAAAGAAGTGGAAGTCTTTACAGAGAGCATGGGTATACCTGCAAAAGCTATAAGAGAAGCCAGAAGGAAGAGATAACAAGCTAAAGCCAAAAAAGAGCCTACTAGAACTGAATCTGCTAGTTCGGCAACATCCTCTGCCCGAACTAGACCAACAAGTCTAAGCTTTGCACCCCTATCCGGTCATGCAAAGAAGTCAGCCCCTATAAAAGCTCAAATTAAGACATCCGATAAAAGGAAGAAGGATAAGAACACAAGAGTGTATGCAGCTGTTTCAGAAGATGAAGAGACAAAATCTGATGAAGAAGACAAAGAAATAAAGCATATGAGCACTCAAGCAACAACAATCTCTAAGGAAAATCCCTCCGATGAAAAAGAGAAATCCAAGAAGAAAGCAAAAACTGACAAACCAAGTATGTTTGTAGAAGAAGTTGAGAGAGGCATAATCAAAGATGGTAATCTCAAGCCCCTATATGAAGTGTATGGTACCTTTGATAATTTTGGACAAAGGGTTCTTGAGGAAGCTACAATAAAGTATTTGAATAATTTCAATATGGCTCTTGTTGAGATAATAGCATAGTTGCCTAAAGAACTATATGAAATTTTGGAGATGAGGAGAGTAAGTGCTAAAACTGAAGAAGAGCAACTGAGAGAACGGATTCTTGCAAATCTATGTCTGGTAATGTCTATTAAGGAAATGAAGACAATCCTAAATAAAGAAAAAAGAGAATTCAAGAGAAAAACCAGAGTAAACAAGCTTATGATTGGTAGGACATAAGAGGTAGCAAAAGAAACCAAAAAAAATCTAAAGGAAGTTCTATTAAAGAACATAATTAATATTGTCTCTGAAGAAGTGCATGTTGAAGATATTTCATCTGGTCTGGAAAATTAAGAGGTTACGGTTGAGGACATTCAGATTCCTCTTGATGTGCATGATACTAAAGTACCTATGGAGACTAAAGCTCCTAAAGCTGTGTCGGTTGAAGAAAAGGAGATATCAGCTGAAGAAGTTGAAATTCCAAAAGACAAGCAAAAATTTATGGCTAAGGAAACAGTGGTTGAGGAAAAGAAGGTTGAATTTAAGGAAGATCTTGTGGAAGCAAGAGACACTGCATAGGCAGTGAAGAAATTTATGGAAGAACAATAGGTAGAATTTGACCTTGAACTGGGAGAAGGTCCTATTCATTTGTCTACTTTGTCTCCAATTCAGAAAATGAAAGTTGCATCATTTGCATAGGCTAAGGCTAGGGAAGAAATTCTGAAGTCTCACATTGAGGACAATGAGTTATTGAGCCTTGCATCTAGTATTTTGGAGATCATGCCTAATCATGTTAAGGATCCATCTAGTTTTTCCTCCGGTGAGCTGAAGAAGCTTATCAATTATGTAAGTACTCATTTTGAGTCACTTGAGAAGTCAACTTTGGTCAAGGTATAGAAGGAATTTGATGGAAAAAGGTTCAGTAGATTGAAAGGTATGATAGCTAATGATAAATCTTTGTTAGCTACCTGTGTGAAGAATGTTCATAGTGCTCTATCTAAAGGTGGAAAGATCTATAAGTCATGTTTTTCTTTGTCTAAACTTATTGAGGACAATAAGAAGAAGATTAAGGATCATGAGAAATAGTTAGTTGTTATTTCTGATGCCTTTGATCCTTTAACTGTTTATGTTGGAGAGAAAGAAGGTCAAGTTATAGCCCTACTTGACAAGATAAATATTTTGAAGCATGATAATGACAAAGTTGTGGAAAGATCTTGTGAACTTAGAGGCCTAATTGGTCTAAAGATGGAAACTATGTTCAATGCTTTGAAGGAAGCACAAGATGTTATGGTGGTCAGTGATCCAGTGAATCTTGAATCTGCAGAGATCAATCTTATTTATTTTGTGGTCTCATGACTATTCTGGAGAGTCTCAAGAAGGGTTGGGACAAAAGCTTGAACCTGATGAAGAAAAAATTTGCAGATTTTTTGTAGTTTGTGTAAGTTGTTGAAACAAGTTTGTACATATGCAGTTTGAAGTTTTTGTTTGTTTTTTGAAGTTTTGTATGCAGATTCCCCATCTTTGTCATTGATTTCAAAGGGGGATAATATAATAGTGAAAAATGTATATCCATATAAGGGGGAGTTGTAGTTTTGAGTTGTGGATGAAGATATTTTTGGAGTTTTGGTGGCAGTGTATTTATGTTGGTACTGATCCGACACTTAGTCATTTTTTCACTAAGTGTTGCCATCAATGCCAAAGGGGGAGATTGTTGGCAAGAGACACTACACATGTTTTTTGGTGTTGTCATTGATGGCAACCCTTGTCATTAATATGATCTGCATGTCATCATTTGATCATACCGGCAGACAAATTGAAGATCAGTGATCATCTATTAAGTTAGAACAAAGCATCTGGTAGATTTGTGTTCTTTGATTCATATGCAAATTTTCTATTAGTATTTTGTGTTGTGGATCTCAGGGATGATTGATCGATGCATTATCTATGTTATCTGTAAATCTTGGTACCTCGTATCGATTTGAGTGTAAGTTAGAAGATTTGGTTGACTAATTTTTTGTTCATCAATGTATGAAGACCGACTTTATTGTTTAAGTATTTTTATGTTTAAGCATTTTGTTTTGGGTCCTCACTATGTTGTGGCCAGCTCTTGTGGATGTGCATTGAATATTATGCATGATTTGAGCAGATAGTTTGTGAATATTTCTTATTTTGTTGAAGCCGACATGAAGTGATTAAATCCTTAGCAGCGGATATATATATGTAATCAATTATATCATTTTAGTGCATGTTTGGTGTGAGTTGATGTATGTTGTGAATATCAGTAGGATTGAAGAGTGACTATGCACAATTTCACTTGTGCATTAAGGATTTTGTGATGCGAATTAGAGCAGAATAGAGCAGAAGAGCAGAATCAGTCAGAAGTTCAAGAGAGTGATTGATGAGCCTAACTGGAACTATAATCAAGCAGAATCAGTAGGATTGAAGAGTGATTATGCACAATTTCACTTGTGCTTTAAGGATTTTGTGAAGCAAATTAGAGCAAAAGAGTAGAATCAGTCAGAAGTTCAAGAGAGTGATTGATGAGCCTAACTGGAACTGTAATTAGGCATTTGTAGATGCTACTTTCTCAATTCAATCTTTGGATGTTATCCAAATCTTTGTAAGGCAGCGAGCCTTTCAATTTTTGAGCAGTGAGCTCTAGGCAGTGTGCCTGTAGACATCAAAAATATACAGATTGATATCGCACACTCGATCCTGATCTACTAACATCGCCTCATCCTAAATTATCCCTCTATCTAACCATTTAATCAAATAGCCTTATTTGATTAAAGTCATCATAATTCTCCTTTTAATTAAATAAATCCCTCAATTTAATTAAATCATTGTCTCTGTGTAATTAGCTAGGTCACTTCATCTTCCTATCTTTGATTTAATTAAACAATCCATATTATTTGATTAAATATCAAAATTTAACTAATTAAATTAAATAAATCAAACATTTATCTAATTTAATCTAACATCACCCCTTTTGGTTAAATAAATCAAAATATTTATTTAACTAAGTCTAAATCATTCTTTTATCATTTTGAGTTATTTAAATCCTAAAATCTAAGTCAAAATGGTCAAATCAACTAACATCATTTAAATTAATCAAATCATGATCAATGCTAATCCTAATCACTCCAATCCTCTAGATTTTCCAACTTGCACATGAAAATCAATTTAATTGTTTTATAAATCACCTATTTTCATTCAAAAAAGGCATCCAAGTGGGAATATTCCTCAAATTTGAAATCTCCCCCCAAAAGGACTTGTCCCTTCCAACATGGAATTTAACATCTCTTACAAGTCCTTTTCTTGAGCCATGTGACATTAACTTCACCTTTCACCTCATCCTTCAAGCCATATTTTGAATTTGAATCTCCCCCCTCTTTGCACATTCTTCAAAACTTGCACATCCTCCATCCATTCACAAGTTGACAAGTGGCATTTTGTCATTGGCTCATTCTTAGTCCCACATTGCTCTATTTTGGGCATGCTTTCAACTTATCAATCTATAAATAAGAGGTTAATCTCCTCATATCATCATCCACAATTTGAGTAAACTTACTATACTCAAATTTAGAGCAATCTTCATTCATCAATCTTGAGTTCTTAGCTAGGTTATTGCAGATTTTGGCTTGGAGCTCTCATCCTTCATCATCAAAGTGGATCAAATCTCTTCATCAAATCAACATTGCTTCATTGGAGTTGGGAAAGGGCCAATTTTCACATCAAATTGGCACCAATTCCCTCAAGAGATTAGGAGTTTATATTGCACTACAATAGGATTTGATTTTATTTTGAGTTTCTTGGTGTTCTTCATCTCATTTCCTTTCTCTCTTGCAATTTAAATGAATTTCTTGAGGAATCATGTTTCTAACTATGCATTTGATCTAATTTATTAATTGTCTCTTGTGTTTTTGCAGGTTGGGAATCATGGTTCACATTTTGGCGCTAGAAGGAGGACAAACCATAGTTTAAATCACATTTTTTCATCAAAATTCTGTGCTTTTTTGGTTTCTTATGCGTTTACAGCAAACAGAGCTGCTGACAGCCCAGCGGTGCCATATAGCACCGCTTAAAACTCTAAATAGCACTGCTTTTGGCTCCAGCATCGCTATTTGAGCTTTAGCGTTGTTGTTTAAACTCTAAACAGTGCCGCTTTTGGCTCCAGTGTCACTGTTTGAGCTCTAGCATCGTTGTTTGAACCCAAACAACGCCGCCATCACAAACTGCACTGCTTGGATTTCTTGCTTTTTCATGCAAATTTAAAATGGTCATATCTTGGTCATTTTTTGGTCTTTTTCGAAGCTTTTTTTAAATTTAAATCGGGTAGAATTTCATAAGCTATCCAATGGTGTAGGTTATTATTAACTTTGGTAGAGTTTAAATTTTCAAATTTTCACTTAATGTCAAATCACAATGAAACATGATCTAAATTTTAGGGTTTTTATGCTTAATCATTTATCGAACCTTCATATCTTTTTGTTCCTTGATGTAATCTAACATTTTGATCTTATATTGTAGGTTTTAAAGGATCATGGAGCATGGAAGTCAAAGAAAAATCATCATCACGTCATTGTAACAAGTGTTTTTAAACACTATAGTGTTTGTTTAACACTTTTTGAGGATTCATTATTCTTCTTAAGGAAAAGTTGTCATCCTTTTCATGCTTAGGATATAATAAATTCATTTGGGCTTTAAAAAGAACTTTTGAATTCTTGTTGCAAAGGGTTTAAAATGAACATTAGGACTACAACTTACTAGAATTTGTTTTTTTTTTTGGTTAACAATTGAACAAGACAACTCTCATTTGTCCTTTGGTGCTTTAAAATGAATTCATTATTGCTTTGTGGGATCTAAAATGAACATGTGCTACATTGTTTTGTGAGAGCTTACTTGAACTAACTTCATTGAAAAAGGACGTATGCGCTTCTCTCGTGCTTTATAGCGATCTTGAGAATCAAAAGGTCTTTTTCATGACTTTAGGGTGAGATAAAGCAATCACCTCCACACTTTGATTTGGGTCTAAAATTGAACAAAATCTTGTGCAAGTGTGAGTTAGGTATATTGCGTGTGTTCTCCCTTTGTTTCTAAACGAAGGTCGATCGAACCACGAATGTGCTTGCTCACTATTGTTTACCTTTAGAGGGGCCTGCCTAAGAGACACATCCGAAAGGAGAACTCGAAGGCGACTCCAACCGGTTTTTCATTTGGGCCAGTATATAAATGGATAAGACTAAACTGTCAAGTCCTCATGGTATGTAGGCCTTAGCCGTACAGTGTCTTTTAGAATGGGGTACTACCGTAAAATGTATAAGAGCCCCTAGTAGGATTGATTAAAGCCTTTAGTGGCTTGTTGGACGCTCGCAAGGTGCCATGTCCCCGATGTTGTGTCATTAAGAACCTTGTTTGTAGAAGCCCACCAGTCCATCCAATGAGTTTATCAAAGTGGTGCATTGGAACTTAGATTCCAAGAAGTTACTTGCCATGTCCGATCTTGGTTGAAATATAGAGGTTAAGACTTCATTCTTAACATACCTTTATATTTTGTCCTTGGTTGCATGTAAAATCATCTCTTCTACTACGAAGGGCATGAGGCAAGCCCACCAAGAAAAACATACCAATTGAGCTAGGGTGTTATATTGCTTGTGAGTCATAAACACATTGCTTGTTTGAAAACACCTTGAAAACAAACACTTAACATCATCATCCAAATTTCAAACCCTTTTGGAGACAAATACAATTGACTCAATCCATATGTTATTTCTTTCCCTTGGGATTCACATCCTTAGAGGTTTCTAAACATTAGATTATATCTCAATTTTTCTACTTAAGTAAACGATAGGAAAACCCTTGCCTTAAGTTCATCGAATTTCCACATAACATAACTTGTGGGGTTTGAAGGAATTAAGACATTGGACATCTTAGTTTGAAAATCTAATCAAGAAGTTTTTGCGGTAAAAAGAATCCATTAAGCAAACATTAAATCAATTGGACCCCACATATGTGCTTGGCATCTTTTGGTCATATGGTTTTCATGCAAACATTGGTCTTTTGATTTTGAATTAATTTTAGAGAAAGGCATGTTCTTCATTATCTTGGTCTAGTAAACAAG
>VDFB02275258.1:0-29755 GCA_007258455.2 Sequoia sempervirens | reverse complement strand
TCTCGATGCGATTTCTCCGATCAATTCCTTGATTGGGCGGTGATGAAACCTCGATGATTCGAGAGGATTGTAGTGGCGCTGAAGCAAGACGTAAAATTTTCACCTGCTAAGGCCTTTCCCAAGAAACCAAAATGACTTAGAATGGAGATAGGTAAAGTATTTAGGATCTTCAGACTCATGTGTTGAGACACAATAACGGGTTAACCTCCCAAGGCGAGTTTAATCCAAACCGGATGATGACAAGAGGAAAACAACCTTAGTCTTTTTTCGAAATTTTGCATATCCCAGCGGAAAGAAATCATATTGTGAAAGTTAAAACCATCATCGCCCCCTCCGCGACGGGAAACCCTAAAATCCTTGCCCATTCCAAACCAAAACCACTTGAGCGGACAACTCAAGGGAAACAACGCCAAACCAAAAACCCAGAGGGCAACAAACCAAAACCAAAACAAAGGAAAACCGAAAAGCAACGGAAAGCAAACCTAACCTAATATGTTACAAAGAAGGCTCTCAGAGAGAACCTAGGGCTGGAAATAATGCTTGAGGAACTGTCCGTTGACGGGCAACGGGACATCCTCCCCTGTCAAGGTACGCAATCTGAATGCATTATCTCCGAGGATTTCAGAAATTTGATATGGCCCCAACCACAACTTGTCAAACTTGTCATGATCTCCTTTCTTCTCGTGGGCCTTGTCCCAATATAACACCAAGTCAGAAATCCTAAACGACTTGATCTTTGCTTGCTTATCAAACCACCTTTTTACAACTGCCTGGTGTTTTGCCAGATTCTCAAGAGCCTCATCTCTTTTCTCTTCCAACTGCATCAACTGAGATAATCTCGTCTGAACTTGATCCTCTCCTTCGAGATATTCTTGAATAAACTGGAGAGTTGGTATCCTTAGTTGTACTGGAAAGACAGGGTCCTGTCCATAGACCAAATGGTAGGGAGACGTTCCCAAGGAACTCTTCGTTCTGATCCTGTCTGCCCATAGGGAAAACCTCAACTGCGTGTGCCAATCTTTCGGGTTCTTGTCCAACAATTTCTTGATAGCATTTAGTAAATTTTTATTTGTGGACTCTGCTAGTCCGTTCCCCTGTGGGTAATAGTTAGAAGAAAATTTCAGTGTTATTCCATACTCAAATGCCCAGTTTGAAAACTTTAGTGAGGAGAAGGCTGAGCCATTGTCGCTGACTAGGGCATGAGGGCATCCAAATCTCGTAATGATATTCTCCTCGAGGAACCTGATGACCACATCTGCTGTGCACTGCCTCAGAGCCTGAGCCTCTGTCCACTTGGTGCAATAATCTGTAGCTGTCAGAATATACCTATGTTGTCCTGATGACGGCGGATTAATCATGCCAATAAAATCCAATCCCCATTTTGCAAAGGGCCTGACCTCAATCACTGGCTGCAATGGCATGGCGGGATGTCTTCCTCTATTCGCCGCTGTCTGACAGACGTGACAAGCCTTTACATGCTCATATGTGTCTTTAAAGAGCGTGGGCCAATAATATCCAGCCCTTAAAATCTGATGAGCAGTGGCCAGACTACCCCCATGTCCAGTCCCAAACTTCTCATGGAAATGATCCATCAACTGCTTTGCTTCTTGTTTGCCTACACATCTTAAATAAATTCCTTCATAATTTCTTCTGTAAAGCACTGATCCCTGTAGCATAAACTTCTGACTTTTCATCCTCAAGGCTCTTCGTTGGACTGGATTCAGGTGGTGAGGACACCTATGATTCAGCAAGTAATAAACGGTGTCGTCGTACCACTCCCCTGGAGATACCTCTTCCAAAACATATGTTTGTTGTACTAACTCTGGACCCACCATGGCAATTGTCTGTGCTAAAGCTTGTCCTCAGACTAACTTCATGGGCTGTATCTCTATGTCGTATTCCTGCAAAGTGGCGACCCACTTGCCTCTTCTTTCTCCTAACTCATTTTGCATCAACAATGTTTTCACGGTAGCATCAGGAACAATTGCGTGGACTTTGCTTCTCAAAAGGTAGTGTCTGAATTTCTTCACAGCCTTCACCAAAGCATATGCTTGTTTTTCAACACTGGGATATCTCAACTCGGCTTCTTTCAGTGGAGCACTCATAAAAGCAATTGGGTGCTCGTCCTTTTCCTCTGTTCTTTGTGTCAACACCGCTGCACAAGTATGCTCTGAAGCAAATGAATATAGATAAAAGGGTTTTGTATAATCCGGACTCACCAATACCGGAGCGTCCACTATAGCTTGTTTAATCTCATCAAAAGCCTTCCTAGCTTGTGGGGTCCATTCAACCTTAGCATTCTTCTTTAGCATTTCATTCAGCGGCCTTACTATCTCCGCAAATCCGGTTATGAATTTTCTCACAAAATTAATTTTGCCGAAGAATGATCTTAATTCCTTTTGACTTCCGGGCAAGCCGATCCTGGAGATAGCCTCAATACGTTCAGGGTCAATTGAAATACCCTTCTCTGAGATGACATGACCCAACAATTTACCTTCTGTTACACCAAATAAACACTTCTTTGCATTCAAGGAGATACCGAATCTTCTGCATCTCTGAAAAATCTTCCTTAAATCTTCGACATGGTCTCCTCTTTTCTTTGAGAATACTGTCAAGTCATCCATGTAAATAATTATGCACTTCCCTACTAAATCTCGAAAAGCGATATCCATAGCTCTCTGGAAAGTGGCTCCTGCATTAATTAATCCAAAAGGCATCCTTCTGTATGCAAAGGTTCCCCATTTTGTGGTGAACGCTGTCTTCAGTCTGTCTTCTTGTTCTACCATCACTTGGTTATATCCAGAATATCCGTCCAGGAAGGACATCATTTGCGAGCCGTTCACTACTTGCAGCACCTCGTCTAATGAGGGCAAAGGATAATTATCCTTTTCAGAAGCTTTATTTAAATTTCGGAAGTCTACGCATAATCTTATTTCTCCGTTCTTCTTTCTAACTGGAACAAGATTGGCGACCCACGTGGAGTGCCTTACTGGAAAGATGATCCTAGCCGATAGAAGCTTCTTGACTTCCTGATAAATCAACGGTTCTAGCAATGGATTTACTGGCCTCTGCCTTTGTCTGAATGGCCTGCTGCCTGGTTTTAATGGAATTGTGTGTGTAATCAATGATGTATCATATGTCTTTAAATCTTCATACCCCCAGGCTATTACCCCTGGAAATTCTTTCATCAGCTTCAAAATACCTTCTTTCTCTTTTGGTGTGCAAACTTTCCCAATGAAAACATTCTTTATTTGTTCTTCTGTCCCCAGATTAACAGCTTCACAATCATTGCCCTGGGTGCTCTGATTTCTACTCAATTTATCAGGATCAAACAGTCTTTCAAGTTCAACCATTCCCCTTGGAATGACATTCGTCTTCAAATTAAGGATTCCCTCGGTGTCAAACTCAGCTTCTTCAGTTTCCTCCTCATCAATGATCTGTGCCTCGAACACACCTGAGCACGTGAGAAAATCTAAGATTTGTTTATCATCGTCAAACACCTGAAAATTCTTTATGTTGTCCGGGATGGCTGGTGTTGAAACTAATTCTACTGTAAACTTCTTCAGTCCTTGCATGGCCAAGGGCTCTAGGGAACTAGCAGCTTGCGCTAGTGAGTTTGCAACTGGATTCTTAGACCTATACACTTGCTTGATATTAAATGCATCAAAGCTTTCTATTAAGTCCCATACTCTATTTCGGTAACGGCCCAGCCTCTTGTCGTGGCAAGCATATTGCTTTCTAACTTGGCGGACCACAATATCAGAATCACCAAAGGCATGTACAATCTTGGCTCCCTTCTGAATGGCGAGGAGCAATCCATGAATTAAGGACTCATATTCAGTAACATTATTGGTGCATGCAAACTGAAGTCTATAAGCACCCAAATATGCTTCTCCAGTTGGGCTAATAAGTTCGAACCCTGCTCCATTGCCTTTCTTCGACTTTGATCCATCGAACCTCAAGGTCCATACTTGATTTTCTATGAGGGGGCTAGGGGACTGAGTATGTGAATCCTTCTGATTGCATACCTCTGAAACCTTTTCCTCTATTTTTGACTGAACTTTATCATCCTCTACAAGTTCTTCTATTAACACAGTGTTCCCTTCACTTGTCTTTTGATCTTCTTTCTGCATTGAAGCTTGCGAGACAAGTTTTTCAACTTGTTCAAGTGCCACTTTACACATGGCGCAGGTGATCTCGGAGTGGAATGCCTCATGTATTCTACACCAATTCGGAAGTAGCAAATTTCTGATGGAGGCCTCCTTACCCAATTCTGTCTCTTGTTTTACGCTATTCAAAACAAAATCTCTGAAATTTTCAAATGTTCCTCCACTTTCACTGTCACTTGCATCACTTTCGATCAGGACTTCAGTGGAAGCATTGGCATCTTCTAGGATCTTTACTTCATTGAAACTTTGTAGCATTAGAATCTCTTGCTTGACCGGCCTATACGAGCCCAAATCTGTTTCTATAAACATTATTTCATTATCTTCACCGTACTCAGTGATCATCAGTTTAAGCCTCGGTGTACTTTCAACCTTGATTTGATTGGGGACTCCCTTCCACGGAAGCCACATGTGGGAAAAATCTGTCGCGATATACCCATTCAATTTTCTGGCCCAATCTCTGCTCAGTAACATGCCGTACCCATCAGGTATATCAACCACTGATATGTCAATGCAACTTTGAATTCTAGGATCAGCTGATAACTGCATATGAATATTATTCAATTCACCTACAACTGGAACTTCCGTTTTGTCTAGCTGAGTGACCTTCTTAGTGGTCTGAAGTGGGACTATACCCAATCTTTGGCATACTTTTAGTGGCATCACATTGCTTGAGGCACCAGAATCAATCAAACAGTTGTGTAATAATTTCCCGAAAATTCTAATTGACACCAAGAAAGGGGCTGGTTCATCTTTCCCTTGATAGAATACCACTGGCCTCTTCTTTTCCTCAATAGGAGTATTTCTCTTTTCAACCTTTCCATCTGATGGAGTTTGGCTTCCTTGATTAACCTTCTGACTCTGTGTTTGCTCTTGTTTGTGTTCTGTAGGTAGACTGAATCGGACTTTCTTCTTATCTTCATCCTTCGACTTCTCGGGTTCGCTTGAAGATCCTTGCACCACACCTACAAATCCTTGAGAATGTTGCGGAGCTTCCCAAGTGTTAAATGGCGCGTGTGGTACCTCTTCTACCATGTTTGCACTCTGCATGGGGCGGGATTGCGTGTTGACCGGAGGGTTCCTAGATGTACTAGGTGCCTCTTGAGAAGAGTTCTTCACAACAGGTGTTTCGTATAAGCTTCCCAATATTGTGTCTCTAACTTCAGAAATCTTCATCAATTCGTATAAAGGAAGACTCACTTTTATCTTCTTCACTTCATCCAACACATAAGAGCTCAATTTTTTCATATCATCCCTCGGAATATTATCCTTTTGTGGACGTTGCATTACTTGAATAGGCTGTTGAACAGCTTGTTGTCCATTTCTATTTTGCGTCATATTCTGTGGCCTATATTCTGGAGAATCCCTTGGTAGACTTGGATTGTTGTTTGCATTGGGATTTGGCGGGGTTGCAAAATTATTCGGAGGAATTGAGGACGTCAAGGGTTCCTTTTGGTGGTAGCTCCTCTGATAAACTTTGGGTGTTGCTCCTCCGGAAGTCTGAAAAGCCTGTACCTCTCTTCTCCCTTCTACCAAAACACTGTTGTTGAGAGGGGGAAAGATGTAGCCACCTTGACCATGATGTTCTTCTGAATAACCATCTTGAGCTCCCGAATATGCTTGGGCTTCCGAATAAACTTGTGCTTCTTCAGCTTGATTATCTGGCGTCCCCACGGGACCATTTGCTGAAGCTGGCGGGAATCTGTGGTTAATAGATGGTGGCCAACAACTTTGGTACTCTGGATTAACTTCTTCTAGAATCAAAGCTTGGTCATATCTCTGGACTGGGACAATTTCATATCCTGTAGTTGGAGGATTTTCAGTACCCTCCGTACTCTTTACTTCTCTCTTAAAAATATCAGCAGCAACTTGGAATTCATGACATTGCAATTCTGAGTGCTGATTGGTGTTGTGTAATCTACACCATCCCGACATGGCGGCTTCGGCTAAGAAAACTCTATCCGCGGGACGGTTCTCAGGAGGTGGCGGATTATCCAACGGTGAAGGGACACCTCCATTATTGGGTCCTGTGTTCCAAGACCTCTTCTGATATCCTTGGTTGTTATTACGATACCCATGAGTGTTATCATGTCCATGTCCCTGATGGGCATCTTGATGATGTGGAGGATTGTTTTGATATCCTCGGTTGGCACCTGGATGTGCCTGATAGTTTCTCAGCATGGATTGCATTTGGTTATTTTGATTTCTGAGGTAGGTGACCTCAGATGACAGCCTTTTCATTTGTTCAACTAACTCTTTCATCTCATCTTTTTCTTCTTGAGTCCTCGTTTGTGGTACTGTATTCTGAAGATAAACTGGCTGTGTAGCTTGGGTCTGGGATAAAGGTACCCCAGGATGGAGAACTAACTGATTGGATGGTGGTTGCATCTGATAGGGCGGTTGCGGAATGGGATTCAATGCTGGAGCTTGCGGATTCCAAGTTGCACCAAGAGTTTGCATCTGATTATTTGTAGTTGTCAAGCCAGTGTACAAAGAAGGCCCCGTTATGTTCTGTCCCATGTTTTGACTCACTTCTACAGCTTTTGCATATGCTTGATTCATGTCCGCTGGAGTAGGATGAGCTTGCCTTACAAACATGGCGGTCAACGGATCCAAGGTGGCGTAGTAGTTCTCCCTAGCATCAGCAATTATGTAAGGGGTTCGTAACCTTGTGAGAGCCTTCTGAAATCTGTTGTTAAAGGCATGAATGGGCTCTTTATCTTGTCTCCTTACTTCAGTGAATTGACGGAAAAGCTCTACTGGAGTGATGGGAATGCCAAATTTTCCAATGAAAGCTTCTTTCATTTGCTCCCATGTTCTTATGGATCCAATTGGCAAGTGTATAAACCAGAAATGTGCTTCTTCTCCCAACGAGTATGGAAACAGTCTGCAAGCTACATCTGCATATGCAATTTGTCTATTACGTAGGTTATCCTCGAACATCTTGATGTGGTCTTCAGCAGAACGGTTTGGATCATTGGCTTGATACTTAGTGCAAAAGTGCTCTGGATTCTTCGGCATTTCATGGTAATCTGCAAACTCTAAAGGTGACGGATTAGTAACCAGCCATGTAGCACCGTTAGGAGCGGGTTGACCTGCTGGTTGAGCCATTGCTTGATTTGGCTGCCTCCTTTGATATACGATTATCGGGGTTGCTTGTGACTGTTGAAATGTGGTAGCTTGAACTGGTTGCTGGACGAACACTGGTGTAGAAACTTGAACAGTTTTTGGTTGAGCAAACCTTGAAACGCTTGGTGGAGTCTTGAACAAATTTGAAATTTCTATCTCACTTGTTTCTCCTTCACTTGAACAAACCTCTTCGCTTGTACAAACTTCTTCTCTTGAACAGACCTCTTTCTTTTTCCTTGCTCTAGTAGGTAGTTCTAACTCCACAAATTCTTTAGACGAACTAGGTGCAGACCTCAAAATCCTTTTCAACTTGTCTGGAGAAAACGAGCTAATACGATCCAGGATGTGGCTGATTACTGACGGGGAGGAAGAGGAGCGAGTGGGCGCCTTTGGTCCAACAAATTTCTTTCAATTGCAACTTGAATCTCAATGGCCTTTTCTTCTTCTTCTCGCAACACAGCACAAGCTTGCATATACTGAGCGTAACTCTCCTTTGTCCTCCACGCAAGATTGTTCAATCCTGAAAGAATATCTTCTTGGTCGTCGTTAAATCCCAAATTCGGCTGCAACACTGGAAATATCTCTCTATGCAGCAACACCATTTTGACTCATGATAACTTGTTCTCCTATGAATTGTTTTTGATAAAATCCCTTCTTACTTGAATGTGGTTGTTAACTACAAGAATTCTTGAAGTGGCCCTCCTTCTAGCGCCAGTTTCCTGTTGATGTGATTTTTGTGACCTCACCAACCAGGTAGAACAAAGTTTCCAAATGGATCCCCTATTCTCTCTTGAACAAAGTATTCGACGTGCTAAGATTGCGAGTGAGATCACGCCTTCAACTCCAAGGTTCTTTAAATGCGAATAGGCTCAGTTTGGTTGATGTGTGTATGCTGTGTACTCACGAGGGGACTTACGTAGTTGTTCACAAGACGTGTAGTGACAACCAATGTGTGCTTTTTAAAGGGGATTTTATGCGCGAATGATTTGGCTTTGTGATGCAAGTTTCCTAAAACTAACCAAGATTATGCAGAATTGAATGGTTGCAGAGATTTCTAAAATCTAACTTCTAATCTAAATGCAAATGGATATTACGCTCAACCTAAATGAATCTCGACAAACATTGTTTAGCCTCCTGTTGGACAGCGTCAACAAGGTAAGTGCAATCTTCAAAGGGTGAAAATGATGTTCAAATCACGATTCAATAGAGCAACTACCATCACAACGATGCATAACCACCTATGAACCTTGATTGAAGTTAAGTACTGAAAGTCCAGTTGACCACACAAGACGGACTTACCATCAGCAAGAACGTTAGTGGTATGGATAAAAGAAATTCACTTATATCAAGCATAAACATCCATATCTAACTACAAGCATGAAATTAAGTTCCTAATTGAAGTCAAAGGGAATAAGAAACCTCACGAACTATTCCAAACAAAGTTGAAATTCACCATCAATGAAAAGCTTTATTAAGAATAATCTTTTGTGACAATCTCTTACAAAATTCTCTAAGGGAGAATTCCCCTTCTTCTTCAACAATGCAAATGAAAAACTACTCTAACTTAAGCTTCTACTCTCTATTCTGCCTCAACAATTGCTCTCTATTCTCAGATTCTATGACTACTTGCAAAGTCGGGCACTCCTCAAGTGAATTTCCCAACACGATGGGAAAATGAAGACCTCCCTTCTTCTTACGCCTTATAATCTTGTCGTAGGCCACTAACTGCCTAGACAACTCAAGTAGGATCATCCTGTTAGTGGGGTACCTTGGTAGTTTATACACATAGGAATCATACCCTGGCAGCCTCAAGTAGGTGAATTTTGGGAATTGGATAAACCAACACCCGTATTCTTCGATCAACGCCTGTGCCTCCTCGGAGATCCTCTGCTGTAGCCTTGCTGAAGTGTTCTCGTGATGTACATAGTAAAGGCGTCGTTCACTCTTTGGAAGTCACCGGTGTGAGTGAGATGTAGCTGCCTGCACGACTGGTGGATCTTAAACTGATTGTAGCCGCAGCCAATCGGCTCTGGTACGCCAATCCCCTGTACTTGGTCATTCGAGCCAACATATAGATGACGTACGAGCTCATATAAAATGTTTTTGTTCTTCTGAGGTTCCAGAACTGCTCATCGATGTTGTCACTTATCATCTTCGCCCAGTTCACTTGCTCGTCCCCTTCGAGCACCACACTAATGTAAAAGAACATCCATGGCTCGAATATGAAAGACTGCGGGCTACCGTTGATTCTGCTGAGCAACATAATGATGTCGCAATATTCTTGCTTCAGCTCCTCGGAGATTATTTGCTTCGGTAGCCTAGCAGCTGGTGGCTTTGGCTTGCGCATCCATGTGGTGTTTATTCTCTTCATGCACTTCTCGAAGGTTGTGGCGTACATCTTATCCGCCTTGGCCTTGGACTTATACATCATGTTGTCTGTAGCGAGGATTCCAAATGCCTCCCAATCGCATCTGGAGCGAGATTAGCCATGATCAAACCACCAGGAGAGGTGATAGTTCGATCCTCAGAATTATAGAAGTTGGCGCACTCAAGAATCAACTCGGGACACCGAACTGCTGGTTGGAAGCCTGCTGCATTGTACAACCCACTCTTCACAATATTCTGTGATGCCTCTGTTGGAAGGTTGCCACCTTGCCCGTACATTCGCGTATGAACGTCTCGAGGTTGAAGGACCCGAGGTTGGTGTCCGTCAAATTGCCATACTTCGAGATGATTTTTGACTCTGGGATGAAGGACTTCTTTAGGCCCTTGATGATCGCCTGCCTGGAGGCGTTAGCTTCATTGTTTGCAGTCTTAGTTCCAGCCTTGCTAGTGCCTAGCAGCGTCAGCCATCTGCAAAACAAAAGCGAATATTACTCCATCAACTTTTAAAAACAACAATCACGTGAGGCGGCTGGCGGTTGAGCTGGCTGCAAAAATAAATACAAGTTAGTAGCGTTAGCAGCCAACTTTGACTTATCAAGAATTAAACTTCAACCTCCAGCAACTCGCAGCCAGAATAAATAACTTAACTCCTCACGAGAAATTTACTCTATTAACTTCAACTTCGAAAAAGCGTGTTAAGTATCAGCAATATTTAAAATCAGCAATCTCGAATTAAAATCAGCAAGCCATCGAATTATAAACTACCAAGTCAGAAATCAATTCTTCGACAGTTATACATCAGCAACTTCGAAGAAAATAAATCCGAGAGTTTTAGACGTGTACAAGTTAAAATCAGCAAGCTTCGACAAATTAAAATCAGCTTTTCGAAGTTATAAAACAGCAACTTCGAAAAGCAATCAAAAGCTAACACTTCGAAATTATAAAACAGCAACTTCGAAGTCATTACAAATTAAACCCAATTCGATTCTAACCCTCAGCAATCTCAAACAACTTCGAAAAATCAAAGCTCAATCAACTTGGCATTCAAACAATCTCAGCATTTTAACTCTCAGCATAAATAAAGCATTTCAGCATTTCAACTTTTAAACTTTAAAAGCATTATCGACTTTCAGCAAAATAAAAAGCTTCAGCAACTTCGAAGACATACCTCGATAACGTGAAGAAAAAGAAAATGCTAAACCCTTTTACTTCGAAGCACCTCGCAACTTGCAATCTCGAATCTCAGCAACTCCAACAATCGAACTTTCAGCAACTTCAATCTCAAACTTCAAAAATCGAACTTTCAGCAACTTCTCGAATTAAATCTCACAACTCAATTTGCCAGCATAAATCTCAACTTCGAATCTTGTGAGACGATAATGAAAATCTTCGAAGTTTTATAGCAAAAGGCTGGCGCTAATTTTAGCAGATGCCTTTTATTCCTTTCATCATGACTGACGCGTCTGCTAATTTTAAAAGGGAATATTCTCGTCGTCTGGCAGTTATTAATTTAATATTATTCGGGAAAATTCTTTCCTTTTAAATTTAAAATTCCCTCTTGACTGCCAGTTACCTTCTATTTCGAGAAAATTTACCGATTTTATCTCGCTGTTTTTTAAAATGGAACTCGTAATTAATTAAAATTTTAATTTAATCGCCATTTTAATTTATTTCTTTCACGCATATTAAAAATTCGACAGCGATTGTCGAAACTGGCTAGGTATTATTTTATTTTTCGTCCGTAATTAACTTCCGAAACAAATTCCCCTTGTTAAATCGTCCGAAATTTTAAAATCGCATGGGTCAAAATCGAAGGGGGAATTTAATATTAGACTTAGGAAAATAATTAAATAATTAATTAAATTAATTTCTCCGTCTTGCTAAGAGAAATTTTAATTTCCTCCGAATACCTTTCGATTTAATCGTGCTGAGAAAATTCCACGTGCTATTGAAGTCAAAATTTTAAATTTTAAATCTCCATCTTTTTTAAACGCCTTTTAATTTTATTTTGCTTTTTTGAAAATAAACGCCCCTTTTCAAGATTAAACGCCTTTTGATTTTTTTATTTTTATTTTTTGAATGCCTTTAATATTCAATCTTAGGCGTATATCATAGTTGGCACTTTCACCTTTTAATGACTTAGACGTTTTTGTATCTTTTCCTCTCTGGGCGCATATTAGATGGTGAGCTTTGGGCGCCTATGATAAGCTTCACTTTGAACGTCCTTTTAATTCATCTCCTTGATTTTTCTTTTGATATTGCTTGATTAATATTAAATCGATTTATTTTAACTTTGAACGCCTTTTATTCCAAGCTTGGGCGCAAATCACAGAAGGCCCGTCCAATTTCCTTGCTTGGTGCACTTAAAGGTCGAAGCTTTTAATTTTTTGTCACTTGGGCGCATTTACTACCCAGAGGTTCCAATTCCAACATTTTGTAATTATTTCTTCAGGCGCATATTGGAGGGTCGGCTTCTAATACTCATGAAAGACTTCATTACCTTGGGCGCAATCAAGACCTCAATCCTTCACTTTGGTTCCAGGCGCATATGATGTGTTGAACATTCAATTCAAGACTTCCAGTAGAGGGCGCAAATCATACATGGCATTTTCAATTTCAACGCCTTAGGCGAATTTTTATGTTTTTGCTTTAGGCGCATATGGCATGGTCGGTTTTCAGTTTTGGAAGTGAGGCGTATTCCACACAAGGTGTTTCAGCTTTGAGAAGGGGCGCAAATGAGACCCAGAGGTTTCAATTTCAAACGCTCAGCCAATTTTAAGCCATCTCCAGGCGCATTTAGATGTTTCAGCTTTCATCTTTCACACTGGGCGCAAATAATGCCTTCTACTTTCAGTTTGACTTGAGGCGCATATAATGCCCTCTACTTTCAGTTTTAACTTGGCCGTTTTCAAGACCCCTTCCCAGGCGCAAATGGATACATGAACTTTCGCTTTTGAGCTTTGGCGCATTTGCATGGTCCAACTTTTACTTTCACCACCACTTAGTTTTCCTTTCTAACACCCAGGGGCGTATTTAGCACATTCAACTTTTAATTTATCAAGAGGGGCGCATTTGGATGTCTTAACTTCCATTTTGTGCTTGGGCGCATTTAAGACCTCCAACTTTCATTTTCAACATTAGACGTTTTCCTGTTTCCTCCTTGAGCTAGGCGCATATGGGACCTTTGACTTTCATTTTGTCAAGAGGGGCGCATTTATGGGGGCGTAGTCCCAGTTTGAAGCGCATTTGGGCTATCAAGCTTCCAGTTTGGCACATGGGCGCATATGGATGGTCCAACTTTCATTTCAAACGCCTTAGTGAAATTTTAAGTCCCTCCTCTCTCTGGGCGCAAACAAGACCATCAACTTTCAACTTTAATGCCAGGCGCATCTTGCCTACCAAGCACCAAGGCGCAAATCATACTTCAAGCTTTCATTTTTAACATTTAAACTTTCACCAACGTCTTTCTTCTTTAGGCGCATACAAGAGGATGAGCTTCCAATTAGGGGCGCATATGCCACATGATACTTCTAGTTTTGACATGGGCGCAGTTGAACCCATAAGCTTCCAGGCGCATTTAGACTGTGGAGGTTTCAATTTTGGATTGGGCGCATATTAGAGGGTCAACATCTAATTTTGACAAAAGGGGCGCATTTAATGTGTGCAACTTCCATTTTGTGTCATGGGCGCATATGACCATGGCTACGTTCAATTTTGAAATGCCTTAGAAAAATTTTCATGTTATAACATCTTCATGACCTTGGGCGCATTTGGCAGGGTCTCCGTCAAGTTTTTGACACTTAGGCAAAAATTCTAAAATCTTCAAAGAGGGGCGCATTTGGCCATGGCTACGTTCACTTTTCCAGATTTAGTGAAATTTTCATGTTTTATCACCCTCATAGACCCTAGGCGCATTTGGCACTCTGGAGTTTCAATTTACTTGCCTTAGTCAAATTTCCAGTCCCTAGCCTCTCCTTCTCAAAGTCAGGCGCAAATCCACCCTTGAGGTTCCATTTTAGCACAATTTTACGCCTGTTGCCAGATTTGAGTTGACTTTCTGTGGTCAACTCTAATTCACCGTGACTTTCTATTTTTAGAAAGTTCCTGAAATTTCGCGCCGTTGACTGAATTCTGACTCCTGAAAGCTCAATTTTTACCCTGTTCTGAACTTTGACTAACTTGTTCTGTTAGCGCCTGATGTCTATTTGTACCTGCTATTTTTAGCAACCTGCTAAAAATAGAAACTGCTCAGAAAGTCTTCAAACTTTGCGTATTGAATGCCCGAAACATGGTGATCGCCGTCGGATGTTGATCCTGTGTGACTGTCGGGTTCCGCCCTTGATTTTAGGAAACCCTAATTGACCTGCTAAAAATAGCAATTGTCTGATTCTTGATTCTTTGTAACTCTGTTTGCTTTGGAATTTGCGCCAAAGGCTCCTCATCACGTGCTTGACTTGTGCTTGCTGAGATTTGGTGCTGACCTGCCAATTATAGCTGCTGCTGAGGTGACTTACTATTTATAGTAAGTGTTGGTTTCTGAGGCCTTCCTTGCTCCGCTTGCTTTGAAATTTGGATAGTGGGCCCATCGCTGGTGAACTTGCCTATGTACGCTGACGCCGAGATCAACTTTCTATTTATAGCCCCTGCCCAAAATGCCTTACTAAAAATAGCAGGTTCTCCGATTGCCTTCAAATTTTGCCAACATACTCTCGAAAGGATGCTGATTGTGATGGGTACTTCAGTTTTGAACATTTTGACCTCTGACCCCTCATTTCTAGTGCTGAAGCTCGAAACCCTAACTTTATGCATGTCGCTCAGATGAGCTCCGTTTGACGTCATTTCAGTTGCATGATAGTTAGCTTGTATTTCTGAAGCGTCGAGCTGCTGCCCAAGTAATACCTGCTAAAAATAGAAAGCGGCCTGAAAAGTGATCAACCAGCTGTCGGATGATCTTGCATGTCACACTGCCCGAAAAATCTTGAAAAACCCAGAAAAACCCAGAAAAATCTTCAACATGCACGCGCTGGCTAAAAATAGTAAGTTTCCGAAAAGTGGTCAGTTCCATTTGCATGTTACATCGTTGCGAAGCTCTTGGAAAACCCAGAAAGAAAATGCCGACATGCGCTGAAAATGTCTGCATGCAAACCCTAATAGCAGCCTCCGAAGGCCGAATGCTGAAAGTCATCATCATACTTTGCATGTCATATCGTCGCGAAGGTCTCGAAAAACCCACAAGGAATCTCCGGACATGCGTTGAAAAACTCTGCGTTTAAGCCCTGAAAATTGCCTCCGAAGGCAGAACTGCTAAAAATAGCAAGTAGTCCGTTTCTGCTCAAAATTTGTCAAAAGTGAATCTGAAGTGCTCGGAAGGTAATGAAGTTGCCAAAATGCGAAAACCTTACGAAAATCAACCCTAAACTGACACTTACTAAAAATAGAAAGATGGCAAAATTCAGTGAAAATTCAGGGGTTGCCTGCTGAAAACATGGTAATAACTCTGCTAGGCTCAAAAGCTGACAAACCAACTCAATCTGATCTCAATATGACCTAAAAACGTGAAACCCTAATTTCAGACTTGGTCGAACCTTACGTTCAAGCTTGCTGACGGGAGCATCCCCAGAAAAGCAGAAAGCGGAAAGGAAGCAGAACGAGAGAGAAAGACGAAAACCAAAGCCAAAAGACCAGAACGGAGCAAAAATTTATGGGTCCCCATTTAGATGGGGCGATGTGTGAAAAGGTCACAACACATACTAGCTACTGAGAGGATGGATGAGAAGACGCCTAGGAGCCGGGTGGACAGAAGAGGTTGATGTAAATGTCTGAGCACTAAGCTAGCGAAGCCAGTAGACTTCCTCTGTCCGCAACTTGAGGTGATGTGCTGCTATCAATTACCTCTCTTTGGCCACCTTCACACTTGCACAACCTCTATCAATTGATGCTTGATACTTTCAATTTCCTTGTCTTTGATCTGGATTTGGCTGTTCCTTTTTGTTAATTCCATCTCTTGGCAGCCACTTTTGCTTGTTCGGCCTCAATGAGGTGTGTTTTCTACACTAATTGGTCTTGGAAGCTTTAAGTAAGGGCATCCACCTCGGCACATACCTTTCGTGAGATAGATATGGCCTCATCAATTTTGCTGGTTAGCTGAAGATTAGATACTTCTTGACACTTCAACTTATAAAACAATTCTTTGTATGCCATATCCATGCCAAAAAGAGTTAAAATTAACTTACCATCTCTCCCCTGGAACATAGGCCTTGTCAACTTATAAAACAATTCTGTGTATGCCATCTCCATGCCAAAAAGGGTTAAAATTAACTTCCCATCTCTCCCCTAGAACATAGGCCTGGCAGGGTACCATACCACCATCATCTCGTCAGTCTCAATCTTCAACCATCCTTTGGACACCAAAAGGATAGTAAACTCATTCTCACAGCCGGTCTACATGAATGCTAAAATATGTTAGGCCTCGTACCATGCCAATGGAGAGTGGGCATAGTCCAACCAAGGGAAATACCGGCAACCTCCTGGATAACTATGGCCATAGGCTCCAAATTCTAGATATATCTCTGGATAGTCCCCAATGGATCAATCTCATCAAGCTTGGAAATCTCAATGACTATCCCTTCTGAATCACTGGATTCCTCCTTTGCAGAAGGACAATTATAGCCATGGGTAGTGTCAAAGTGTCTACCGACGACTATGGTACCAAAGTTGGCTCTCTTTCTTGCACATGCATTGGCTCTGCAATAGGTATAATCGGCTACATAGTAGGGCATGGTTGTGTACTCTCCCCTGTGGATTGAATCACACCATGCTACTCAGTAGCCATCTCAATATCCTCAGGCAAACTCAGAGGAGGAAACTCCTGAACATGAATGGGAGTGCCAAGGAGTTCTAGCCAACTATCAATTTATGGTGCATGTGCAACACCTCCAAAGCCAATGAGGTAGTCAATTCAATGCTAACCAGAATGTTTTCCACTACCACTGCGCTTGGTGAGACTATGGGTTCGGCCTCAGTGATAGGAATGTTCTAAACAAGGGCTATGGGTTGAGTCTCCTCAACTACTGTAACTAGAACTACTAGGACTATGGGCTAGGTCTACTCAGCTGCTACAACTAGAACTATTGGGATTATGGGCTGAGTCTCAACATCCGCTAACACTACTTCGGTTGAGTGAGTGTCTATGTGTGTGGTGCTAGAGGTAGAAGAGGTTATCACAATCTACTCGTATTTTGCTTTGTTATCCTCACCTTCACCTAATGCTTTTTGTTTCCTTTTCTTCTTTCCTGATTTTGTTTCTTCCCCTAAAGATGCTTGTGTGTCCAACATATTCCAATGGAATGTTGTGAGCCATGAGGTGTCATAATCGAAATCAGTTGGAATTTGCTCAATTTGGCAACAGGAACTTGGGTATATGTAGCATCCAAAAATAAAGCAATCATGTGTTGGGTCATGTAAAATGCCTTGTGTTTACACGCTAGAAATTCTCTTATGCGCTCTAACAGGTATTGTGACTAGTTGTAGATTTTGCCAAGGCTGAGGCCAATCATGTAGTCCACCATCCAGATGGCTATGTCAGACACTCAGCTGGTTACGATAAAATCATAAATATGCATTTAATTAGGTCCATGAGGCACTTCCATTCTGTGTTTTCCAGCATTTGCTTACGCAATCCTCTATAGCCTACATACCAAATAGTTTCCTTTTAATTTTGGGTTAAATCCGACATGCATATTATTTTAATAAAAGCCTCTTTTTGTTTTGGTGTTATTTTTCCTGTAGGTTTACCGATCATAGTTCCTCATGATGGTATCCCAAAATGAAATATCCCACATAGGATTTTGCCCTAAAGGCTGATTCTGAAAACTCAGAATTCTGCCCTTAATCTCTGCACTTCAATTTTCTGCTCAAACCCTAGATTCTGATATAATTTTTCTGATTGCAAACAAGTATGAACAGCAAACACATATGCTTCCAAAATGCTCAAATAGTAGGGAAAATACATCTATCTTGCAATTACGAACATATCCAGCAATGAACAACAACAAAATGACCATCCAAACATGAAAGAGATCTGATATTCAATTTGTCACAACTGCTGATACAAAATCATAAGTAATGTACATGAAAATACATCACAAAATGGGTTCAAACATGCCCAGAAATAATTCAAAAGTCTGCTGATACAAATCAGTCCTAGTTACATGCCAAAATGTATAGAAAATGCTGCTCCACATGAACCCTAGCTGGGCGAACTACTCCAGCTATGACAAAATGCAAAAATGAATGCAAAATATGGATGAAGATGCCTCCAAACCCTACCAAATAGGTGTGCTGGCCTGCTGGTCTAAAATAATACTATTTTCTACAGCTTGTAAGATTTGTTAATTCTCCATGATGAAATATCAACTACTAGTACTTTGATGTCTTGTATACCACAGTTCAACAAAGAAAGTGAATTATACCAAAAGAAATATTTTTTCAAAAAATTAGGATTTTATCAAGGAAATTTTGGATTAGAATTAGGTTTCCCAAATACTTATTTTTTAAATAATAATTGGCAAATCTCAAAAAAAAAGTCAAAATCACAATTTTATTGTTGAGGCAAGTTTTTGGCAATTTTATTGTGATAAATCACAAAACTTGCAATTTTTCTACTAAAAAATTGCCTTAAGGCACAAGCCACAATTTTTTCCTATGTTTTTCTTTTTTCAGTCATACTATATTACTTTTCTACTAGCAATCACCAAAACCATGAAAATATAAATTTGATGCATAGTTCCACAAATAACCGTCCAAAGTCTTATTCACCACTTTCATTTTTCCATCTATTTGACAACAATAGATACTATTGAAACATATAGTGGTGCCTATCAAGTCAAAAGTTCCTTCCAAAGTTTGTTGCACAATTTTGGATGTAAATCACACAATTGTTTTGGGACATCCATGCAATTAATCAATGTTTTCCTTAACCACAACTACAATCTGGTGGACTTTTAAGCCTTATCAAAAGCAATTAAGTGAGCATACTTTGTCAACCAATTAACAACCACCATGATGCAATCCTTACCACTTGCTTTTGGAAGACGTAATGAAATCCATACCAATTGAATCCAATTTCTCATTGGGAATGGGTAATGGTTAAAGCAAAACAAAACTTTTAATTATTTAATATTTACACATTATGGTTCCACTTGACAATACTAAAACCATGAATGAGGATGTTAATGTCTTCCTTACATTCATTCAATTGCCACTACTTGAAGTGAGAGGACTTTCTTTTGAAATGATCAACCAAGATTATAGAGTCAAATTTCATAATAATATCGGTAAAATGCCTTTGCTTAGCATGTAAAAGTGCTTGGTAAATGACCATCTAGCCTCCACAAAATTATTAGAACCAACACCAAGACTACCTACATACCACAATTAACTCTACCTTATTATCACGACAAACACCCCTATGCCAACATTTCCAAGATTGTCTTTTGAAGCTCCATCAACATTAATTTTAACCAAGCTTGGAGGAGGATGTTCCCATTGAGTAAGTTGAAAAACTTGAGGGTTGTTATTCGAAGAGGCAAAAGAAAGAGAAGCAACAGGAATACCATGTCTCATTTCCCAACAAATATAGAACAAGAAAGGCGTCCAGAATATGCATAAAATGAATTTGTTGGAAATCCTTGGAGTTCTCTTAGCATATGTCACTGACAGAAAGCATTGCAACCTTGACCTCATGCTTCAATCTTGCATCTAATTTGACCTTGTGGATCACGGAATGAAGCTCTTCTTAATTGAGAAAATATTTCAGTTAGATTTGTGACTGTCGTGGCTGACATGTATGAAATATGTGGAAGCATTAGAAGGAAAAAAATTGTTTGTAAAAATGCTTCAACAAGATGGGGAGCCAACTAAAGATCTAAAAAATACAATTGAGGTTACACTTCCAAAAACTATAAACCAAGAAAGATGTGCAGAATATGCACAAAATGAATTTGTTGAAAATTATTGGAGTTCTCTTAGCAGATGTCACTGACTGAAAGCATTACAACCATAACCTCATGCTCCCATCTTGCATCTAATTCAGTGTCGTAGATCGGGGGATAAAGCTCTTCTTAATTAAAAGAGGATTCAGTTAGATTTGTGACTGTTGTGGTTGACATGTATATGAAATATGGAAGCATCGGAAGGTAAAAAATGTTTATAAAATGCTTCAACAAGAAGTGAGCCCCTCAATAGTTGGTTGATATGCGCAATTACAGCTTTTTGACTGACCCTTTAATGTTTTTAAGGAAAAATACTACTATTTAAAGTAAAATTAATATCATCAACCTTCGCAAGTAATTTTCAGCTTGCACCAAACATATGGCTTCAGAATAAGGTTTATGTATTTATGTAATTAAAACCAATTATAGTATGGTCCCATGGGGGGGCTTGGGCATCTAATTTCATGGAGCTGGAGGTCTCAGGGGGAAAAAAATTATGCTACAGGATTAATTGGAATCTTTCTCTGAAAAATAGCAGCCCCTACCTTTTAGGACTGCAGATTTCAGTTGGTGAAAGGGTGGGATCCCATGGGGGGGCTTCAAGATCTATTTTTAAGGAGCGGGGGGTCCCATTAAGGAAAACAAAAAATGCTACAAGATAAATTAGAATCTTTTCCTCAACAATAGCAGCCCCTACTTTTTAGCTCAAAAACTTAAGTGGGTGCAAAAGGGGTGGAGCTAGAAATTGCCCCACCAGCTTAGGCTTCTTTCTACCACTTGTCAATCATATGAAGCTTTCAAATTCTTACAAGTTAATTTTTTTATTATTTTATATTTCTATACTCAACTGAATTGAATATGCAAAATAATAAAATTCACGAGACCACCAGCTTCCATAAATATATGAGCTTAAATTTGTAAGCTTAAACGATGCTACAAAATTCATGGGATCACCCACTTTAAAATAATCTTAAAAAATCTCAGCAGCACCCACTGAAATTTTTTAGGAAGCCCCCCTCCATGGGACCCCACCCAAATTGAGGTGGGGCTAGAAATTGCCCCTACAGCCTAGGAATTTTTTCTACCACTTGTCTATCATCTAAAATTTTAATTTCTTATCAGAAAATAAAAATGAAAGAATGTTCATTTCTTTATTATTTTTTATCAAATCACTGCAGTTCATTCCTTAAATTTTGGAGCTTAAAATTTTAAGCAGAAATGCAACATTAAATCCATGGGACCAAGAACTTTAAAATATTCCAAAAAAGCTAAGCAGCATCCGCTGAGACTTTTAAGGAGGCCCCCCTCCATGCCTTACTCTGATGCTTTTGTGACTACCCTAACAGACATATGTGCAAAATCTGGAAACATAAAGAAATCTGTAGAATTATTTGACAAAATGTACTACCCAAGTAGTCATGGTGTGCAACGACTGCGGCATGTACGATGTATGTGTTATACACATTGCAAAGGTGCTCTCATTCTCCCATATCGGAAATCTTTCCCTTGGTCATTCAATCGTGGTAATTGGAGTCATTGCAAAGGTGCTCCCAGTTTTTCATAAGGTGCTCTCATAAAGAATTCTAAGTGAAAAAAAAAATCAAAATTTTGACCATTGGCGAATCTAATTTTTAATACGTCTTAAAACAATTGAAGAAATGACCTCGTCTAAGGATGGACTCGAAGAAAAAGCCTGAAACCAGTTGTAAACCCTGATTCACCTAATTTATTTTTTTTAAATCACAAAAACTGAAAGTAAACTCACGTTTTGAGGCGCTTGTTGTGGAGCAAAAACTGTTTTCGCTGGAGATACGCCTGCTCAATGTCAAAATATTCATCCTTCCTTTGCAATTGCACCCTCAGCGTGGTGGTCAGACGAGGCAACTGCATTTCATTCTTCATTGAACACCTGACACGCATTTACATTTAAAACAGAAAGACAAAAACAAACACTTTACCTGCTTAAGCGGCATGGCTTTTTCCTCTTCGCTTCTCCCACCTCTGTCGCATGTATGTCTTCCAAGACCTTACCACGCCACACTGTTTCTTTAAGCTACGTCTGAATTGCGTATGAATCACAAAGAATTAAGCCAGCCTTTGAGTTGCGAAGGACAAATAATATTCCAACATATATATAGCCAATAGGCATTATATAGAAGAAGATTTGCTCCTAGCCGATATGAGAAATTGTCACTCTACCGCTAGAAAATTGTCGGCCACTTTAAGCGCAATAGGTACGATTCCGGTAGTTTTTATTATAATTCGGGTGTTTTAAAACTTTGTTCAGATTCTTTATAAAAAAAAAATTAAAAGGACAAAGTCAAGGTAAAGTGAGGAAGGACGCTCATCTTTGATCGCCATCTTTAAGGTCGTTTTATAAGTTAAAGTCGAATTCTTCGTTACCTATTTGAACTTCACCAAGCTTATTTTCTCCATCGACGGGTGTATAATCACAGACAAGGCAAGCAAGACGATCGGACTGATAGTGTCCGTTCCCTATCTCACTGATTTCTGATCGCCGTCTTATACGTTCGCCGTTTGCCGTCTTTTAATTAGCTCGACTGTTTTTCGAGGGTTTTTCGCTCTCGTCTTATTTGTTTAGTGAATGAATGAATGAAAGATTTTAATATCGTCCACGAGACCATCAGTGTATGGGACCCAAAGTTTGGTCTTTAACCATTTTCAGCTTTCTTTCCAAGTCAGCACGCCTATTATGAATCTTGATCAGGGAGCTGGCCACCTTGAGAAGCCTATCCTCTATAAAGAGTTCATTTAGATTAACCACCTTCAAGTTACCCTCATACTGGATACGAATGTCTTCATAAGCTGCACACTCGAAGATAAAGTGACGCTCGGTCTCAACCACCCCCTTGCTGCAGAAAATACAAGTTCTTTGCTCCCACACTTCCTTGGGGATAGTCCACCTACCAGTTTCACATCTAGGATGATGAGACCCAGTCCTTAGCTGCGCAACGAGAAGCCTCGCTTTACCTTTAATTGGGAACCTTAGGTAGTCTTTTTAAGGATGGTTCCATTTCACGACGAAGTGGATAAAAAGTTTACGAATAAAAATCAAAACCCTAAACAGAAAGAAGATTTCACAGGGTGCGTGGGAATTTCTAAGTAACTCATTTCTTTTTTAATAATACGGAAATGTGCCCTTAATAGGGAAGGCAATGCTAGCCTACTATTTTCAATTTCTAAGTGGAAGTTAAAATGCTTTTAAATTAAATAATATTTTATATAATATAAATTATAATAGTATATTTAATATTATATATAATGTAAAAAAAAAATTAAAAATAATAGTATAGTTATATTTATAAATATATTATATTTTATAATAAAAATTATTACATATAAATATAATAAATTTTGTTATATAATACATATTAAATTATATAATATAATTATTTATTATTATATCTAATTTTTGATATAATGTAAATTATTAAAGTAGAAATTAAATTATATATAATCTAATTACATTTATTATTATATAAAACTTTGAACTAATATAAATTGTATCATTATAAATAAATATACATAAATATCAAATATATAATTTTGTAATATATATATTTTTTTTAAATAAATTTACATTCTATTCAATATTATATAATAATAAATATAGATATATTATATTATATTATATTTACAAAATAAGTATAATGAATAATAAATATTTAAATATACATAAATATTAACTATATAATTTTACAATACAATGATTTGTTAAAATATATTTATTAATTTACATTATATTAAATATTATATAATAAGAAACATATTTCAATTTATAAAATAAACATAATTGCATATGTTTACACATATTCTATTATAAGTATATTAAACATATTATATATTAAATTTAAATATATCATTTAATAATATAATATTCTATTACAAATATATAAACACGATATTTTTGTATTAGCTATAATTGTACTAGGTTTATCTTTCTATTATTGTTAATATTGTTTTATATTAGTTATACTTTTTATACATATTTTATTTCAACTATATATATATAGAGAGAGAGAGAGAGAGATTTAAAATTGAAATTATTTTAATTATTTATGTCTACTTTTTGAAATTACAATAATAAATAAAAGCTATTAGAAGTAGTTCAATTTATAATTATATTTTTTTAATTAGAAAAATAAATATTGTACAATAATTATACCTTAAACTTTTATCTCTCTCCCTTTCTTTCTCTCCCTCTACCCCCTCTCTCTATCTCTCCCCATCTCTCCCTCCCTCACCCCCTCCTTATCCCCCTATCTATCTTTTTATCCTACCTCTCTTTATTTGTCTATCTCTATGTATCCCTTTATCTCTCTTCCTCTCCCCCTCCCTCTATATCTCCTTATATATCTCTCTCTGACTCCATCTCACTATTGATATCTCTCTCTAGCTCTCCCTCTCCCTCTTCCTCTATATCTCTCTATTTTTCCTCTCTATCTCTCCCTCTATCCATCCCTCTTTCTTCCTCTCCCTATTGTAAACATGACATTTGTTTATTGATAATGGAGCCTAATTATCTTCCTAATTCAAAGGTTTTGTTCCAATTTTTTCAATCCCTCTAAGTGGATGCATAGTTCATTTGAAGCTATTACTTCTCCATTGAGACCTTTTGTTGTACAAAAACATCATTTCCTAAGTGTTCTATCAATTGTCTCATGTATTACACAACTATATGCAAAAAATAAATCATATTTTTTTTCAAAATTAACCTTCCACACCTCTTCGGCATACCCATTGCAAACAAAGGTGCAATTGCTAGTTAATTATAATGGCAATGCTCTACTTAAATGCCTTGTCCTTTGTAGACTTCATTTATGACAAGGAGAAGAGATTTTTTTGTTGTCTTGTTGATTTCAAAAAGGCATTTGCCATAGTACATAGAAGTAAACTCTTGGGTAGAATGGACGAGTTAGGAATACCAAAAAATATAAGGCAACAGTCCATAGATGTTATGACTAGGAACAAGTCAAAATAAGAACAAAGGATGACCTATCATAATATTTTGGAGTGACATCAAATTCAAACAAGACTTCCCACTATCCCCCACTTTGTTTGGTTTACATAGACAAGTTAGAGGAGTGGATAGACAAGTCAAATAACGAGGGTGTCCAGCTAGCCATATTTGTGATAAATTTAATGCTCTATGCAAATGACCTCACCTTAATGGTAAAATTAGCACACTATCTACAAGAACACCTAAGAGCCCTAAAACTATTTTATCAAGAGGTGGAATGAAAGTGAACATTGGAAAAACCAAGGTCATGATCTCTACTTTGAGAAGAAAAAGAAACAAATAAATTTTGAGTTTGAAGGAAACCACTTACAAGTGGTAAATGAATACAAATATCTAGGTCTTAATTTTTACAATAATCTTAGTTTGGAGGAGTGTAGAGCAAAAAGGAGACAAGGGGGATGGAAAGCTTTATATGTGCTTCAAAATAGATGCAAAACAACTAAGCTATGAGATTGGAAATAAAGAAGACATTTTTTGGGTCGCCTGTTACACCAGTGGTGTTGTAAGGTTGTGAATTTTGGGATAACAACATGTCAATATAAAACTAGAGACAAATAGAAAGGTTATGTAAGAAACATTTAATCACAACATTGGAGCCTTTCCAACTTAAGAGGAATCAATGATTTGATTACTAGGATATTTTTGGACATATGACACGGGAATATGTCTAGACATAACTAGATCACCAAGCTCGCATGTAGTATACAAATAATATTTGTGCTTCCTCTTCGCAATCATTTACCTCTTTCAAACTTTGCAATACTTTGCTATGTACAATTGCACATCTATCATGTAGCTCAAATAGCCTTTTCTCCAAAATTCTTGATTCTGCTTCTTTCTCAATTTGTAGCTTAAGACCAGAGGAGTATTCTTTGATTGAATCAACTAGAAGTTTCAGGTTCTCAATGGGGGCTAACGATGTATCAATAGTAGCATTGGGTATTGACTCTTGTAAAGCCTCAATAGCATCATTTATTAATTCAATACCTTTCTAATAGGTTTCAATCATTTCTTTTGTACTGGAGTGGAGAAAAGTATCACAAATTTTTACTCTTTCAATCGGTGAGATCTTTCTCAGATCCACATAGCCTGGATGTGAATGGAGTTGAATCAGCTATGGTGGCAGCATAGGATGGATCTACGATTTCTTTGTCAACAAGCCTTTAAGAATATTTTTGAATGATTTTTCAGGAGGCTTTAATAGCTCAGCAGTCTTTGACATCTCTTCTTCACTTCTTCAAAACTTTGTATCTTCCTTGCTTTCTTCTTTCTTTTCCTCTTCTTCTTCTTTTTTGGAGGTTTTACTTGAAGACTTAAATCTTTATTTTTTTCTTCCTTCTCATCCTTATAATCTCTACCATCATTTTTCTTTTCACTTTTATTTCCTTCATTTTCATTCTTGTCTTCTTCTTTATTTCTAGTGTCCTCATTATGTTCTCTTGAATTGTTATCGATGTCATCTTTTTGTTGATCTTCAGCATGTTTACTAGTTGTTTATTCTTTATCATTTGGAAGAACAAATTTCTCTTAAACAACGTGTGTTTCACCAAAATTTTCCATAGCAGGATGGTCTTTTATTTCTGTAATATTCACAAGCTCTTGTGCTTGAGCTATATGAGATGAAGAGCTAGTTTTCATCTCATAATTATTTGCCATTTTTCTAACTATTTCAAGGGTTTCTTGCCTCAACTTTTTTGTGCTCTCCTTCTCTTTAGTCATTAAGGTAGTGACTCTTTTTTTAACCCTAAACAACTTGGAACATTCTTTTAGCAAGGAAGCAGCATCTTCCTCAGACAAGGAGGATCCATATGTGTTTAAGGCATCATATTTAAATTTGTCTTCAATGGTTACAACGGCATGCCTTCTATGAACTAATGCTTCCCACACATGGTCAGTCACCTTCTTCCTTATAGCTTCCATAGATTCATTAAATATAACCATATATTGAACAATATCATACATAATTGTTTCCTTATTGCTTTGATCAACTTCATCAAATAATCTAGCAGTCACTAGCAAATATTTAGAATCTATCATGTTATTAACCAGGGTTTCCATTTCCAAAGGAGAGTTATCTCTTACCAAAGAAGAGTTAGGTATGTCCTCCATAGGTCTTGATGTGCCTTCATCCTTCTTCCCATGCACATGGATTTTGAATGCTTCCATTTCATCTTCTACCTCTTCATCATCAAATAAGATCTGAACCTTGTCTTTGGTTTCAGTTTCTTCATTGCTTGTAGAGGAACTGCTTGCTTTCTTTCTCTTCAACTAATTTTCTTCTTCTATTCCAAGTTCTATTTCTTCTTTCACTACATCACTCAAATTTATTTTCCTGCTAGCATTTTGCTTCACTCTCTTTCTGGGGGTGGAAGGTGGTACAATAGGGGGTACATCCCTTTTCTTAGAGGCCCTAGTGTTGGGTCTGGAGGAGACAATTATTTTAACTGCTGCAAGGGAACTGTACACTACCTACTTTCCTTTCACTATAGCAGCTACACCAAGAGTTGCTAGTATTGCAAAGGAAGTGGTGGAAGATTCTCTTCCTGATCTCCTTGTCCTGGAGGGGGGATCAACCGATCTAGCTCTTCTTTCATCTACAAGTCCTCTCAGTTGATCGACATCATCCTTAGACAATCAATGCATATTTAAATATGCCTCAACATTTTTGTTCACTTTTTTAGTCCTTTGTGGTGTTGAAGTGTCCAAATGCACCTCAACAAACTTCTCTTCATAAGTCCCATGTCGGGGCTGAGTAGGATCCTTACGACTATTCAATAATATTTCAATAAGTCCTACAACTACTTGTTCATCAAGTTCATATCCAAGAGTTATCCATAGAGTCCTTGGTTCTACTGCCTCAATAATGCATTCATCAGTAGTCACAAGAAAGGTTAAATCTTTTGCATATTTCTTCACCGGGCTTATTGGAACTCTATCTCTCTCATACATATTATTTTGAAAAATTGTAAAGAATGTAGTAAGAGCATTAATTTGTGCATTGTAGTCTCCAATTATATGCATATGTCCAAAAATCTAATGTGCTACAGGTCTTCTACGATCCCATATAATATTATTCTTTCCAGGTAGCTCCCTTAAGAATTAAAATAACAAACAAACCACCAATGACCCAAACTTGAAAGGATATTTCTTTGTTTTGGTCTGGTTCAGGTTATCCATAAGTTGCAGTCGGAGCAACTCACACAAATCATAATCCATTTCGTTAACCACCATTTCATGTGCAATATGAATTATTGTAGCTGACACTGAATTTCCTCGGTTTGTAAAATATATTTTCTGACCAATCATAACAGCAGTGTACCTCATAGCTAAGTTTGTGACGGGCTTTGATGTCAGTTCTCTTCCATCATATGTGGCACTAGTCAACTTCATGACCACATTGTTCTTTATAGCTTTCAACACTGGTAAAGGTCCAGCATCACAGAGACCTGTTATGACCCTAATTACTTCCTTAGTAATCACTCCACCAACGCTTGTCCTTACGAAGTTGTCGTGCACTCTGCTAATTCATCATCACAAATTTTGCTAACATCTCACCACAAAAGTCTGGGAACCTATTCCATACATCTAGTTTCTTTTGTACTAGGTTTTCATATTTTGGCTTCACAAAGTAACCATCTCTTGACAATTTATTTTCCCATTGATTCGTGAGTTCTTGATGGTCAAATTCTTCCAATGTAGGTTTCAGTATCTTGAGTAGGCAAAAAAGTACTTATAATTCATGAAAATGCACCCATGGGGTCCATTTCATAGACTTTCCATGAGAATATTTTGAACCTAGGTTGGGGTCTCTCAGAGGTCTCAACAATAGTTAGTGTGGCCATCTTTCCTTATTCTTTTGTATATGCTTATGAGAAATACTTCTAATTCAAATCAACAATACTGATAACTATAAATACCTCTTTCAAGCTTCAACGGAACTAGGGTTTGATGCCAAGTACACTGAACCATCTTCACCTTGCTTCAACTCGCTCTGCTTTCTTTCGAGTGTGTAAAAGTGATTTAATTCAACTCAAGCGTTCACTTTATGCTTTATCGATTTACCCTAATTCACATTAAATGCATTTTTCCTTCAAAAAGTTGATAGACACTTGTGAAATATACTATAAACCCTAAAAAGCTCCACAAATCTCCATATTTGCACCTTTTTCTTCCAAAATCTTTTCCAATAGTTTTGGAATGTCATTCTTCATCACATATCTTTGTGTCATTGCTTGACACTTATTATATCAGGGGTTTGTTAGATATCTCTATAACTACTCCCCCTGAAACCACTAGTGGGTTCAGTTTCTAGAAGAGGTATTTGCACGAGTTGCAAGTAAGATGTATTTGATTCATCCTTATTCTTAGGTTCTTCCTTTTTCTTCCAAATCTTCTCCATTTCCTTTCTCACTATGGTAGGATCCACTTTGTTCACAGGTTTATTCTTTTGTTCCGGATCAGGTTTCTTCCCAATTTTGCTTCAATAGAATTTTGAGATATGCCCTAGTTTGTTGCAAAAGTAGCACGCAACATTTTTCTGACCAAATTCATTTGAACTTAACCTTGATATGCACTAGTTAGCTTTATGTCCAAAAGCATAATATATATAGCAATAGCCTTGAAAATATTGAACCATTGTACCAGTATTAAATCTATTCATCATTATCTGACTTCTGCACTTAGTAGCTCTATGTCCAAACTTTTTGCAAGAAAAACATTGTCTGGAGAAGAATCCAATATTTTGATTCATTCTACTTCTACATTTTGTTGCCCTATGACCGAATTTATTGCATGAAAAAAAATACCATTAAAATATGGGTACCTTTGAGCATTGGGTTGTCCAATAGGAACCCTTCTGGTATTGCTTCTTTGGTTCTTGAATTGTTTATTATTTCCTTGAGTCTTCCTTTGATTGTCAATTTTGTTGAGAATATGATTTTCCTTTGAACTTTGTCCTTCTTCAAGTCCTAGACCACCTTTATCCTTGGCTGGTTTTTGAAATGTGATCAACTCATCAAACATTGTAGTACTTGTTTTGAATT
>VDFB02275257.1:0-73133 GCA_007258455.2 Sequoia sempervirens | reverse complement strand
CGTATGAATCACAAAGAATTAAGCCAGCCTTTGAGTTGCGAAGGACAAATAATATTCCAACATATATATAGCCAATAGGCATTATATAGAAGAAGATTTGCTCCTAGCCGATATGAGAAATTGTCACTCTACCGCTAGAAAATTGTCGGCCACTTTAAGCGCAATAGGTACGATTCCGGTAGTTTTTATTATAATTCGGGTGTTTTAAAACTTTGTTCAGATTCTTTATAAAAAAAAAATTAAAAGGACAAAGTCAAGGTAAAGTGAGGAAGGACGCTCATCTTTGATCGCCATCTTTAAGGTCGTTTTATAAGTTAAAGTCGAATTCTTCGTTACCTATTTGAACTTCACCAAGCTTATTTTCTCCATCGACGGGTGTATAATCACAGACAAGGCAAGCAAGACGATCGGACTGATAGTGTCCGTTCCCTATCTCACTGATTTCTGATCGCCGTCTTATACGTTCGCCGTTTGCCGTCTTTTAATTAGCTCGACTGTTTTTCGAGGGTTTTTCGCTCTCGTCTTATTTGTTTAGTGAATGAATGAATGAAAGATTTTAATATCGTCCACGAGACCATCAGTGTATGGGACCCAAAGTTTGGTCTTTAACCATTTTCAGCTTTCTTTCCAAGTCAGCACGCCTATTATGAATCTTGATCAGGGAGCTGGCCACCTTGAGAAGCCTATCCTCTATAAAGAGTTCATTTAGATTAACCACCTTCAAGTTACCCTCATACTGGATACGAATGTCTTCATAAGCTGCACACTCGAAGATAAAGTGACGCTCGGTCTCAACCACCCCCTTGCTGCAGAAAATACAAGTTCTTTGCTCCCACACTTCCTTGGGGATAGTCCACCTACCAGTTTCACATCTAGGATGATGAGACCCAGTCCTTAGCTGCGCAACGAGAAGCCTCGCTTTACCTTTAATTGGGAACCTTAGGTAGTCTTTTTAAGGATGGTTCCATTTCACGACGAAGTGGATAAAAAGTTTACGAATAAAAATCAAAACCCTAAACAGAAAGAAGATTTCACAGGGTGCGTGGGAATTTCTAAGTAACTCATTTCTTTTTTAATAATACGGAAATGTGCCCTTAATAGGGAAGGCAATGCTAGCCTACTATTTTCAATTTCTAAGTGGAAGTTAAAATGCTTTTAAATTAAATAATATTTTATATAATATAAATTATAATAGTATATTTAATATTATATATAATGTAAAAAAAAAATTAAAAATAATAGTATAGTTATATTTATAAATATATTATATTTTATAATAAAAATTATTACATATAAATATAATAAATTTTGTTATATAATACATATTAAATTATATAATATAATTATTTATTATTATATCTAATTTTTGATATAATGTAAATTATTAAAGTAGAAATTAAATTATATATAATCTAATTACATTTATTATTATATAAAACTTTGAACTAATATAAATTGTATCATTATAAATAAATATACATAAATATCAAATATATAATTTTGTAATATATATATTTTTTTTAAATAAATTTACATTCTATTCAATATTATATAATAATAAATATAGATATATTATATTATATTATATTTACAAAATAAGTATAATGAATAATAAATATTTAAATATACATAAATATTAACTATATAATTTTACAATACAATGATTTGTTAAAATATATTTATTAATTTACATTATATTAAATATTATATAATAAGAAACATATTTCAATTTATAAAATAAACATAATTGCATATGTTTACACATATTCTATTATAAGTATATTAAACATATTATATATTAAATTTAAATATATCATTTAATAATATAATATTCTATTACAAATATATAAACACGATATTTTTGTATTAGCTATAATTGTACTAGGTTTATCTTTCTATTATTGTTAATATTGTTTTATATTAGTTATACTTTTTATACATATTTTATTTCAACTATATATATATAGAGAGAGAGAGAGAGAGATTTAAAATTGAAATTATTTTAATTATTTATGTCTACTTTTTGAAATTACAATAATAAATAAAAGCTATTAGAAGTAGTTCAATTTATAATTATATTTTTTTAATTAGAAAAATAAATATTGTACAATAATTATACCTTAAACTTTTATCTCTCTCCCTTTCTTTCTCTCCCTCTACCCCCTCTCTCTATCTCTCCCCATCTCTTCCTCCCTCACCCCCTCCTTATCCCCCTATCTATCTTTTTATCCTACCTCTCTTTATTTGTCTATCTCTATGTATCCCTTTATCTCTCTTCCTCTCCCCCTCCCTCTATATCTCCTTATATATCTCTCTCTGACTCCATCTCACTATTGATATCTCTCTCTAGCTCTCCCTCTCCCTCTTCCTCTATATCTCTCTATTTTTCCTCTCTATCTCTCCCTCTATCCATCCCTCTTTCTTCCTCTCCCTATTGTAAACATGACATTTGTTTATTGATAATGGAGCCTAATTATCTTCCTAATTCAAAGGTTTTGTTCCAATTTTTTCAATCCCTCTAAGTGGATGCATAGTTCATTTGAAGCTATTACTTCTCCATTGAGACCTTTTGTTGTACAAAAACATCATTTCCTAAGTGTTCTATCAATTGTCTCATGTATTACACAACTATATGCAAAAAATAAATCATATTTTTTTTCAAAATTAACCTTCCACACCTCTTCGGCATACCCATTGCAAACAAAGGTGCAATTGCTAGTTAATTATAATGGCAATGCTCTACTTAAATGCCTTGTCCTTTGTAGACTTCATTTATGACAAGGAGAAGAGATTTTTTTGTTGTCTTGTTGATTTCAAAAAGGCATTTGCCATAGTACATAGAAGTAAACTCTTGGGTAGAATGGACGAGTTAGGAATACCAAAAAATATAAGGCAACAGTCCATAGATGTTATGACTAGGAACAAGTCAAAATAAGAACAAAGGATGACCTATCATAATATTTTGGAGTGACATCAAATTCAAACAAGACTTCCCACTATCCCCCACTTTGTTTGGTTTACATAGACAAGTTAGAGGAGTGGATAGACAAGTCAAATAACGAGGGTGTCCAGCTAGCCATATTTGTGATAAATTTAATGCTCTATGCAAATGACCTCACCTTAATGGTAAAATTAGCACACTATCTACAAGAACACCTAAGAGCCCTAAAACTATTTTATCAAGAGGTGGAATGAAAGTGAACATTGGAAAAACCAAGGTCATGATCTCTACTTTGAGAAGAAAAAGAAACAAATAAATTTTGAGTTTGAAGGAAACCACTTACAAGTGGTAAATGAATACAAATATCTAGGTCTTAATTTTTACAATAATCTTAGTTTGGAGGAGTGTAGAGCAAAAAGGAGACAAGGGGGATGGAAAGCTTTATATGTGCTTCAAAATAGATGCAAAACAACTAAGCTATGAGATTGGAAATAAAGAAGACATTTTTTGGGTCGCCTGTTACACCAGTGGTGTTGTAAGGTTGTGAATTTTGGGATAACAACATGTCAATATAAAACTAGAGACAAATAGAAAGGTTATGTAAGAAACATTTAATCACAACATTGGAGCCTTTCCAACTTAAGAGGAATCAATGATTTGATTACTAGGATATTTTTGGACATATGACACGGGAATATGTCTAGACATAACTAGATCACCAAGCTGATCAAACCATCTTATTGCATCCTCTTTTTGCTTATGTAGAGTGAACAACTTGTTTTGTGGGTTTGTAATAGAAGTCCAAGCAGTATAACTTATGTTGTCTAAAATTTTGTAGGCTTTGGAGGCATGCTCTAGTTGAGACTCTATTGAGTCCATTAAATCTTTGATGCCTCTAGTGGCGTTAGGCCATCGCATGTAGTATACAAATAATATTTGTGCTTCCTCTTCGCAATCATTTACCTCTTTCAAACTTTGCAATACTTTGCTATGTACAATTGCACATCTATCATGTAGCTCAAATAGCCTTTTCTCCAAAATTCTTGATTCTGCTTCTTTCTCAATTTGTAGCTTAAGACCAGAGGAGTATTCTTTGATTGAATCAACTAGAAGTTTCAGGTTCTCAATGGGGGCTAACGATGTATCAATAGTAGCATTGGGTATTGACTCTTGTAAAGCCTCAATAGCATCATTTATTAATTCAATACCTTTCTAATAGGTTTCAATCATTTCTTTTGTACTGGAGTGGAGAAAAGTATCACAAATTTTTACTCTTTCAATCGGTGAGATCTTTCTCAGATCCACATAGCCTGGATGTGAATGGAGTTGAATCAGCTATGGTGGCAGCATAGGATGGATCTACGATTTCTTTGTCAACAAGCCTTTAAGAATATTTTTGAATGATTTTTCAGGAGGCTTTAATAGCTCAGCAGTCTTTGACATCTCTTCTTCACTTCTTCAAAACTTTGTATCTTCCTTGCTTTCTTCTTTCTTTTCCTCTTCTTCTTCTTTTTTGGAGGTTTTACTTGAAGACTTAAATCTTTATTTTTTTCTTCCTTCTCATCCTTATAATCTCTACCATCATTTTTCTTTTCACTTTTATTTCCTTCATTTTCATTCTTGTCTTCTTCTTTATTTCTAGTGTCCTCATTATGTTCTCTTGAATTGTTATCGATGTCATCTTTTTGTTGATCTTCAGCATGTTTACTAGTTGTTTATTCTTTATCATTTGGAAGAACAAATTTCTCTTAAACAACGTGTGTTTCACCAAAATTTTCCATAGCAGGATGGTCTTTTATTTCTGTAATATTCACAAGCTCTTGTGCTTGAGCTATATGAGATGAAGAGCTAGTTTTCATCTCATAATTATTTGCCATTTTTCTAACTATTTCAAGGGTTTCTTGCCTCAACTTTTTTGTGCTCTCCTTCTCTTTAGTCATTAAGGTAGTGACTCTTTTTTTAACCCTAAACAACTTGGAACATTCTTTTAGCAAGGAAGCAGCATCTTCCTCAGACAAGGAGGATCCATATGTGTTTAAGGCATCATATTTAAATTTGTCTTCAATGGTTACAACGGCATGCCTTCTATGAACTAATGCTTCCCACACATGGTCAGTCACCTTCTTCCTTATAGCTTCCATAGATTCATTAAATATAACCATATATTGAACAATATCATACATAATTGTTTCCTTATTGCTTTGATCAACTTCATCAAATAATCTAGCAGTCACTAGCAAATATTTAGAATCTATCATGTTATTAACCAGGGTTTCCATTTCCAAAGGAGAGTTATCTCTTACCAAAGAAGAGTTAGGTATGTCCTCCATAGGTCTTGATGTGCCTTCATCCTTCTTCCCATGCACATGGATTTTGAATGCTTCCATTTCATCTTCTACCTCTTCATCATCAAATAAGATCTGAACCTTGTCTTTGGTTTCAGTTTCTTCATTGCTTGTAGAGGAACTGCTTGCTTTCTTTCTCTTCAACTAATTTTCTTCTTCTATTCCAAGTTCTATTTCTTCTTTCACTACATCACTCAAATTTATTTTCCTGCTAGCATTTTGCTTCACTCTCTTTCTGGGGGTGGAAGGTGGTACAATAGGGGGTACATCCCTTTTCTTAGAGGCCCTAGTGTTGGGTCTGGAGGAGACAATTATTTTAACTGCTGCAAGGGAACTGTACACTACCTACTTTCCTTTCACTATAGCAGCTACACCAAGAGTTGCTAGTATTGCAAAGGAAGTGGTGGAAGATTCTCTTCCTGATCTCCTTGTCCTGGAGGGGGGATCAACCGATCTAGCTCTTCTTTCATCTACAAGTCCTCTCAGTTGATCGACATCATCCTTAGACAATCAATGCATATTTAAATATGCCTCAACATTTTTGTTCACTTTTTTAGTCCTTTGTGGTGTTGAAGTGTCCAAATGCACCTCAACAAACTTCTCTTCATAAGTCCCATGTCGGGGCTGAGTAGGATCCTTACGACTATTCAATAATATTTCAATAAGTCCTACAACTACTTGTTCATCAAGTTCATATCCAAGAGTTATCCATAGAGTCCTTGGTTCTACTGCCTCAATAATGCATTCATCAGTAGTCACAAGAAAGGTTAAATCTTTTGCATATTTCTTCACCGGGCTTATTGGAACTCTATCTCTCTCATACATATTATTTTGAAAAATTGTAAAGAATGTAGTAAGAGCATTAATTTGTGCATTGTAGTCTCCAATTATATGCATATGTCCAAAAATCTAATGTGCTACAGGTCTTCTACGATCCCATATAATATTATTCTTTCCAGGTAGCTCCCTTAAGAATTAAAATAACAAACAAACCACCAATGACCCAAACTTGAAAGGATATTTCTTTGTTTTGGTCTGGTTCAGGTTATCCATAAGTTGCAGTCGGAGCAACTCACACAAATCATAATCCATTTCGTTAACCACCATTTCATGTGCAATATGAATTATTGTAGCTGACACTGAATTTCCTCGGTTTGTAAAATATATTTTCTGACCAATCATAACAGCAGTGTACCTCATAGCTAAGTTTGTGACGGGCTTTGATGTCAGTTCTCTTCCATCATATGTGGCACTAGTCAACTTCATGACCACATTGTTCTTTATAGCTTTCAACACTGGTAAAGGTCCAGCATCACAGAGACCTGTTATGACCCTAATTACTTCCTTAGTAATCACTCCACCAACGCTTGTCCTTACGAAGTTGTCGTGCACTCTGCTAATTCATCATCACAAATTTTGCTAACATCTCACCACAAAAGTCTGGGAACCTATTCCATACATCTAGTTTCTTTTGTACTAGGTTTTCATATTTTGGCTTCACAAAGTAACCATCTCTTGACAATTTATTTTCCCATTGATTCGTGAGTTCTTGATGGTCAAATTCTTCCAATGTAGGTTTCAGTATCTTGAGTAGGCAAAAAAGTACTTATAATTCATGAAAATGCACCCATGGGGTCCATTTCATAGACTTTCCATGAGAATATTTTGAACCTAGGTTGGGGTCTCTCAGAGGTCTCAACAATAGTTAGTGTGGCCATCTTTCCTTATTCTTTTGTATATGCTTATGAGAAATACTTCTAATTCAAATCAACAATACTGATAACTATAAATACCTCTTTCAAGCTTCAACGGAACTAGGGTTTGATGCCAAGTACACTGAACCATCTTCACCTTGCTTCAACTCGCTCTGCTTTCTTTCGAGTGTGTAAAAGTGATTTAATTCAACTCAAGCGTTCACTTTATGCTTTATCGATTTACCCTAATTCACATTAAATGCATTTTTCCTTCAAAAAGTTGATAGACACTTGTGAAATATACTATAAACCCTAAAAAGCTCCACAAATCTCCATATTTGCACCTTTTTCTTCCAAAATCTTTTCCAATAGTTTTGGAATGTCATTCTTCATCACATATCTTTGTGTCATTGCTTGACACTTATTATATCAGGGGTTTGTTAGATATCTCTATAACTACTCCCCCTGAAACCACTAGTGGGTTCAGTTTCTAGAAGAGGTATTTGCACGAGTTGCAAGTAAGATGTATTTGATTCATCCTTATTCTTAGGTTCTTCCTTTTTCTTCCAAATCTTCTCCATTTCCTTTCTCACTATGGTAGGATCCACTTTGTTCACAGGTTTATTCTTTTGTTCCGGATCAGGTTTCTTCCCAATTTTGCTTCAATAGAATTTTGAGATATGCCCTAGTTTGTTGCAAAAGTAGCACGCAACATTTTTCTGACCAAATTCATTTGAACTTAACCTTGATATGCACTAGTTAGCTTTATGTCCAAAAGCATAATATATATAGCAATAGCCTTGAAAATATTGAACCATTGTACCAGTATTAAATCTATTCATCATTATCTGACTTCTGCACTTAGTAGCTCTATGTCCAAACTTTTTGCAAGAAAAACATTGTCTGGAGAAGAATCCAATATTTTGATTCATTCTACTTCTACATTTTGTTGCCCTATGACCGAATTTATTGCATGAAAAAAAATACCATTAAAATATGGGTACCTTTGAGCATTGGGTTGTCCAATAGGAACCCTTCTGGTATTGCTTCTTTGGTTCTTGAATTGTTTATTATTTCCTTGAGTCTTCCTTTGATTGTCAATTTTGTTGAGAATATGATTTTCCTTTGAACTTTGTCCTTCTTCAAGTCCTAGACCACCTTTATCCTTGGCTGGTTTTTGAAATGTGATCAACTCATCAAACATTGTAGTACTTGTTTTGAATTTTTCTTCATGGGCTCTTTCTTTCTCCAAGTCAAATCTTAGAGTTACCATTTCTTGTTCAAGCTCTGTACATTCATCAATTTTTTTCTACATTTCAACTTTCTAACATTCTTCAATTCTTTCCTTTTCTTCCACTTGCACCTTTAGTCTGGTGATATCTTCATTAGCTTTCTTCAATTGATCACTAACGTCTCAGTGCCTTTCTTTGAACTTCTTGATTTGCTCTCTTAGTTTTCTGATGCACTCATTTTCTTCTTTCAAGTTTTCCTCCATAGTTTCTTTCTCATCTTCACTTTTGTCTAGATCTTCAAGAGCAGCATGGAGTTCCTCATTTGCAAGAATTTCTTCTGGAGGAACATCATACTTTTTGTCGGCCATGTTTTCAAACTTCAAGATCTTCCTTAAGTTGTTAAACTTTTCAAAAGGAACCAAGCTCTGATACCAATTGTTGAACACCCAAACTACTGAGAGGGGGGTGAATCAGTATTTTACCAAACCATTTAATTGCTAACCATTCAATAATCAAAACATATATAGTTGCAATTGTAAATAAGAACATGAAAGGAAGCATAACACGAAATAACAAACGAACACCAAGATTTTTATGTGGAAAACAAAAAATGGGAAAAACCATGGTGAAGATTAACTTACAATATGTTATAATCGGTTATAAGATATTACAGGGCACACTGTCAGGACTCACTATCCTTGAAAGGCTCACAGCCTGAAGTAAATACAAAAGAAGCGTGGCTCACTGCCAAAATTATGAACTGATGAAATACATCTTTTATGTGTCGAGTTCAGTTCCAATTAGGCTCTGAAATACAAAATACTGCTATGGTTTGTAGGTACACAACAAATACATCAAGAGTATACAACTTCGCACAATAGATGCACATCATTGCTTATTACTTCTTCACTTGTCACACACTAGAGATATAGTTTTTTCAGATTAACAAAACTATTACCAACCAATGTCGACATCAATGACAACACACTAGAGGCATCTTCTTCATTCTTCCAACAATTTTTTCTTGTTTTTCAACCAAGGTAAGCTCCGGATTAGGTGGAACCTCAACTCTGGGTGGAAAAATGGGCACTTGGGGCCTTAACTTTGCTCCCCCATTCTACTAATTAGCTGCTTTGTGTTGCTCTATTTTATTACCCCATCCCAAATGATCCATTCTCTATATTAGCTATGCTAATTTTTTTTTAGTTTCATAAGCATGTTGAGCTGCTCTCCCTTTCCCCCTAACCAAAGCATCTAATAATAACATCATCCTATTAGGTGGTGCCTCATGTCTCTCAACTTCTTCTCCTCTATTACCCATATTTTATGAACTAGATGACTCTACAAAATGAGTTTCAGATTGTTGTACCTCTTTAGATGAAGGCCAATGTCCCTAACAACTTTCCTCTTTCTTGATACCTCCTTTCCCTATCACTAATTCTCATAGAATTATTTTAACCACTGTATGGCAAGATCAAATGCACTTTGATACCACTGTAATGGGAGACCCCTGATTTCTTTTACTTTTTGATGTTTTGATTTCCATTTGTTTTGAGTATGTTTACTTGATATTATCATGAGCCATTCATGAATTGAACATGCCAAATGAATGATAACATATATGCATAAAATAACACTAGAAACTTGCTTGAAAAATGGCACTTTCAAATTTATCAAGCTCAAAATTGTAACAGAAAATTACAGTCATATTTCAAATACATTTTCAGACTCAAAATGCAATCAGACTTGTTATGAAGCTCCAAATAGCAAGTTAAGGGACTCCATCTTGCCATGACATTCTCCGATGTAAGTAACTTCTAACTCTAACATTCACAATGCTAAAATTCCTTCAAACAGTTCCCATATTAGCAAAAATTTGAAGTTGGTTGAGTATCTTTTGAAACTAGAAATTGTCCCTCAAACTAGGCACTAGCTGTCAAGCGTGATTTATCCTAAAAATTAAATTAATGCTCAAAAAATTCATGTAAGAACATGCTTGGAGTCACCTTGGTGAGGAGCACCATTAGAAACAATACCCACGAGGAGAACTCGAGCCATTTGAAAGTTATGAATAGATAACCAAGTTCAGACCCAAAACCCAAAATGCCCATAAAACACTGAAACCACCTCAAAAATCTCTAAAAATCACACCAAAATGAAGCTATGCAACCACAAGCCAAAACACAAACATCAAAACTCAAAAGTACTTGAAATTTTTCATGTTTCTTGACTAAAAACTGAGAATATTGAAGCTTTGAAGTGATCCCTAGATGGAACCACACCCAACCAGCTAGGGTAGGTCTTTTGCTACTGAAACTAGCCTCTAAATGCCAAGGGATCTCATCCTCAACACCTATTTGTAGACCTCTGGAATGATTCCAACAACATCTCATTATGCAACCATTTCAACATGACCAAATGAGAGCCAAAACTCATATTTATAAAGTGAGGGAAGGATTAGGGCAACTTGCATTTGAGTTTGAATATATTTCCCTCTCATTTCACTTTATGAAATGACATGAAATTACCCCAAGAGGGGCGTCCAAATTTTTGCCTTCAAAATTCCACTTTTGATTTTTAATTTAAAATTGACATTAAGCCCAAACTAAGTGTCCCACCTTATGAGGCATAACATTAGCCTTTAAAAATTATATATAAAACTCTTTTCTAGGCATCCACTTGAAATACATGGCTCCTCTTTTAAAACAACATTGTGCAACTCGACCAAGGGATCTACTCATAAGGAAACTATTTTACCTTATTCAACCTTCTAAAACAACATTAAGTTATCTTATTAGGAACCAGGGTACTTTTTGATGACCACCTACCCCCTTACTTAAGTTATAAAGTTATTTTATTAAAATAACTTAAGTGATTGATAAAAGGAAAATATTACATAATCCAACCGTAGGCTCTCCAATGCCACCATAGAAATAACACTGTTGAGAACACTTTGAACCCGAGACTAGTTTCCCAAAATAGACTTACTATTAATAGCTACTAATAAAAATAATAAGTACTCTCCAAATGTTAGACTAGAACAAAACATAAAATCTCATCGAACAATTCCACACACTGCCTAAACAAGAAAACCCTACATTGCATTGCCGCCAGGACCAGTTACTAAATATAGTACTTACTAAAAATAGTGAGTCAGAATCGAACTAGCCCAAAGGACATAAAAAATGGGGACATTAAAAACATGTTGAATACAATATAAAATATTTGTTATTCAAACCCTTGGAGATTTGAATGTCAATGTCCAATTATTGATCCAAATTTTCTCTAAGAAACTTTGATAATACACCTACAAATGGAAATTTAAAAAAGAACCCCCCATACTCTATTATTTGTTTCAAAATTTTCTAATTCTTTAGATATCTAGATCATTTGCAGATACAAGAGAGGAGAATACTCATACGCTTCAAAAGATAATAGATCTACATTCATTCTTTTAAATCTAATCTAGAATCCACAATCATGCTATGATACCATGTAAAATTTGGCTATGAAGCCACCCAATAATATAAATAAGTGAAAGGAAAGCATTAAAAAAAAAAAAAAAATTATATAAGCATGTGTGAATAGGAATAATGCCAATGAAATAAAAGGATTCAACAACAACTGAAGATCAAGTCAATAATCCCAAATTCAATGACGAATAGACCTATTACCAATGAAGCGATAACAATGATCAAATGAAAGCAATAAAAAGAACGTAAATCAAATCAAACTAATCTAACCTACTTTACCTCACCCAAAAATGCCAAGCCTTACTCCATTATGAAAAGCATAAGATTATGATTTTTGATATGATATGTGGATTGTTCATAAACTTAGCATAACCTTGTTGTGAAAAAGCAAGATTGATGATGATGTGTTATAGGATCTTGGATGCCGATCCAAGGAGGATATTGAATGATCAAAGGATGTTTGTTTTATATATCTTTTAGGATGTAAGATCAATAGTGTGAGATGTGAGATCAGATCGATGGATGAGGGTGGATGAGAGATCAAGAAGCTATGCATGGGCTTGCATGGAAAGATGAAGTGAAGTGAAATGAAGTTCACTCACTATTTTTAAGAAAGACCTCTAAATTTAGTTTAATTTCTAAATTTAGGTTTTAGAAGAATAAAGCTAGGACATGAAATTACTAGGAAATAAATCAAATAAATATTTTATTTATTTTTGGAGGAATGTGCATATAAATAGATTAAATAATTTATTTAAGCTTGGATGAATAATTAGCTAATTAAATAATTAAGAAATTATTTAATCACGGGGATAAGAAAGAATGCACAATCTTGAATAATTAAAAAATTATTTAATTATGTGGATAAGAGGAATATTTAAAATTTAATTAAAGAGGATGAGGGAAAAGTGATGAAATAATTAAAATTAATTAATGTCAGAAATGGGTTAGTTTAATCAAATAATTGGAAATTATTTAACTAATATTGATGAAAGGTGTGATGAGTGATAATGATTGGAAATGATGAATTAGAAGAATGTGTGATGTGTGATGATGGGAGATGATGAATTAGAAGAAAGTGTTAAGACATTTTTAAGTGTCTACAACATAAATGATTAAAATGATAGCAATAGGCGAGTATATATATGACATACCACCCAAGTGACTAAAAACACAACCAATGTGGTATAAATTAAAAATATTCCTAAGTAAAATTTACTGTGTGAAAAAGACAACTAAAGAATTAGCTCATTAATAGATTAGTTAGGAAATATACCCCGTTCACATTAACAACACTAATTTTAATACAATATTAATATAAATCTAAATTGGAACATTCACATACCCATTTTCCCCTTATAAGTAAACATTAATGTATTCAATTATGAATGGTGCCTCTGATGGCTCTAGTTATTAGCTTGTTTTCTGTTACTTTCATGCCTACTTTCATATACTTTTAGATATACTTTCCAAAGAATACTCCTATATTATACTACCTTTTCATACCTACTATGCAGAATTGGACCTAAAATATAATGATGGAAATATGGCTATGACATAATAATATTGCATGGTGTATATGATGGAATGCATGAAATGTGGATGAAATTCTATGTTTTAATTATGGTAGTTAGTCTTGTGTGCATGTTTTATGAATTAACCTTTTTGTATCCAAGGAGGAACTATATCACGTTGTAGTTGGAAGCTAAACCCACAACAAAAGGAAGATTGGAATAGCAAAACAGGGGAGTTCTAGATTAAGCTAAAATGTGATAACTATTATTGAAGACACCTACTGGAGATGGAACATGCATCATTATGACAAATTAATAAGCACTGGAAAAGAAGGACTCCTTTACTAATAGGATTTTAACAAATGTTTCTATGTTTTACATGCAATCCTATTTTACAGAGTTTTAGTCCTATTAGGATTCTTCTTCTTTTCAGTAATGGTTTGAACAATTCAATCTTAACTATATGCTCTCATACTTAGGAATGGAAGTTAATGATTGTGGTTAGTTTTTGCTTTGAATAAGATTCCATCAAGCTTGTATATAGCTAATGGTTGGATCCGTAGATAAGTTAGTTGGTTTTTAGTTCTTCATTATAAATTATTTTTAGTTTCAAGACATGATGGATATTCAAAAAGATTGAATACAATCTATGAAGAAGATCTTATGTAATCTTTCATGACATGGAATGAATGAAGTAAATTTCATTGGATGCGTATAATTTGTCAGTTAGATTTGGTTTCAATTAAGTGAGAACAACCACTTGAGCATGCCACTTAAGGTAATTGTTCTTCACTTCATTTTCTAGTTGTTTATCTTTGTTTAAATAGTTGTTTTCTATTTTACATTACTTCATGAACTTATTGCAAGTTAAACTAGAATCTCATACTTTGCTTATTGGTAATTAATGTTCATGAATATGCATGTAATGGTTAACTAGTAGTACTTTAGAAGTTAAATTAGCTAAGTTGTTAGTTTTGATTAGTTTTGAGTTGATACAGTGATCTTTTATTTACAACAATTTAGTTACAATTTCAGTTGTAGGTACTCGTAGCCATTAGTTCTGCCTTACTCTTTCACTGTTATGCAATTTTGTAATTTCCAACAAGTAGAATAACTTAAATAGGATAAATTAGGTAGTTTTGAGTCTCTGAAGGCATATACAATGTTGCACCATCACAGGTTTACAAACCTTGGGTTGACATTTTAATGTAGTATTTGCAATGTTGAGTGAATTGTTCAACTAGATAAACCTCTGCATTGTGTAGGTTCTACCAAGTTTATAATACATTAGTTTAGACTCTACATTTTTGGTGCCATTACCAGGGATGGTGTTATCTCCATAGGCTTGTTTTCTAAGCTTACATCATTTATATTTTATTTTTTAGTACTGGGATTGCTAGATTTAATATTTTCGAACACCGGAAGATACACTAACATTGTGCAAGACCGCTGCTATATAAAGTCGTATTTCATGTATGCAGAGGCAAAGAGACTCTTTGGGAATATTCCTTCCCTCTTCACACCAAGAAGCCATAGCAAAAATTGGTGAATCCAGTACTTAGAGTGAAGGTAACATAGAAGAAGAAAAATTATTTTCACCAACATCTAGCGCACAGACAGAGGGAGCATACCGCACCATGGGGGATGCAATGGATGATGATCCTGAACATGCAACATTTGAGTTCCCAATCACTAACCAGGAAAGAGATACAATGCTGAAGAACATTCCTTCTTCAGCCTTACGAATCTTTTATGGGTTAATGACTAAGGACCTAGATACATTTTTGTTTGAATTTGATGTCCTGTGCAAAAGTTATGACTATACTTATGATGCTCATAGGCTCAAACCTAATAGGAGGAAAGATGAAATTTTTAGAATGTCACAAAAGGGTGAAGAGCCTTTAGAAGATTATGTAGAGATTTCAACTTGCTTTGAAGAAAAATCCCCATAATAAATTGTCAGAAGAGTCCCTCAAGTTAGTTTTTTTGAGGGGAGTCAAAGATGATTGTATGGATGCCCTTAACCTCATTGGACAAGGATATATCTCTTAGATACATTTTCAAGACATTTGTAAGGTCTACTAGAATTATTCCAGGACCTTCACTAAAAGACCATGAGGATATAGGACATCCACTATTGGAAAATCATCTACAGGAACTGTTTCAAAGATAGAATTGAGCAACCTGTTGTCCAACATAAAGGAGGACATTATCAACCACTTAGTAACTCAATTGGGTATTCTCCACATCAAGAATAAATAGGAGGAAGTTGAGGCAATTCTCACTAAATTCTACCCAAGCTGTGGGTAGAGGAAATCAAATTGTAAATGCAAGAGGGTGGCTAGTATCCAACAAGATAAAGTTGAGAGACCTGATTTTCAGCCATTGGAAGGAGATGATGGAAAACTCTTTTATATAGCTCAAAGGAAGACATGGAAATAAAGAAAAGGTATTCCACAAGACCCTCTTAGCTTTAATTTATCCTTTCCTATTGGCAATCAAAACTTTTCTACTTGGAACACCCAGCCTTGGCCAATGAATCAAAATCAATGGCAAAAGCCTCAACAATGGCCACAACCCCAACAAAATTGGAACTAGTAGCAGCAAAACCCTTGGCCACAACAAAATATCTATGGTTCCAATTAAAATCCCCAATGGCCAACACAACAAAATCAATGGCAACCTCAATGTGCAAAGAGGTCAGCAGTGGCAGCAACCAAACATGAACTATCAACAGCCTATGCTTCCACCTCCACAACAATAGAAAGCTATTATGACTCCATCAAATCCTACATCCTAGCCACCTAAGCCACCACAAATACCTACCCAACCTACACCTAACCCTAACAACAAGCCTATTCAACAGGCTTATGCTAACTAAGTTATGCAATACCCCACTTATGGGGTAGAGGTGAGTGATGTCCACCTCAAATCAGGAAAACAACTTGTTGGACCTTCATCCCCCCAAATTACTAAAATAGAGGATGAAACACCTACAGTTGAAGCTTTAGACAAAACACCTTTGGAACCTGAGTCAAATCAGGTACACCAAACTACCTTAAGTCTAAAACCACCTTTTCCTAAATGCTTAGCTTTTCAAAAGCATCACACACGGGCTGAGATAGACCTTTTAGGTCAATTAAAAGATGCGAGCATCAAAATTTCACTCATATGATCTATCAAAGACATCCCTATTTATACTAAAAATGTAAGGGATCTATGTCTTTATAAAAAACCAAGAAGAAAAAGGAAGGATCCTCAAATAATCCATGTCTTGGGAAACCTTGTAGATATCATGTTACGAAACATAATTGTCCCTAACTATACAAACCCTGGTACTCTAGTAGTAGACGTTAAGATCAATGGGACCCTCATTAAGAACATTTTGATAGAATTGGGGGCATAAATCAATGTTATGACTAATGAAACAATGGAGTTACTTTATTTAGAAACCTTAGATCTACACAAACTATTCTACAAATAGCTAATAGGTCAATAGTCAAGCTTGACAAAATCATTGAAGAATTAGTTAACGCATTAGATTCCTAGGAATATCCTACTGATTTTATAGTTTTACAACCAAAGGTTAATCTTGCAGGCTACTTACTCATCTTAGGCAAATCCTGGTTAGCTTCAATCGATGTATTTATAGGTTGTAGGTCTGACAATATAATAACATCCAATGGGACAGTCACCAACAAATTGGTTCTCTATCCTCTAGCCCAACCTTATGCTGACCTTGAGCAGACTATTTAGCCCACTTTGGATGAGGAAGATAACTATTCTCTGCAAACATTGATGACTATAGAGCACAACCCTTTATTGGGTGATAAGGATGAAGATGAGCTTATTGCTCACATAATCCTAAATGACTACGATAGGATCTTGCAAAAAACAAGACCATCTCGCATGCCTACAAGACCGCTTGCAAGTATTATACCCAACAATTCCTCAGAAGAAGTATCTTAGATCTTTCATTCCTTACTACCACAATAGTGTGTACCAATCATTCTAAGCCTTGATCTTGATGAGCCTAGTTTTTGGTCCTATTTTGGGTAGAATCTATAGTTTATTTGTTGGTAGATGCCATGAACTTTAATGTTAAATGTTGGTATTTTCATAATGTTTCCCTCAAACCATTGACATTGGACTTAATCCTATCTCGGCAAGCTTTAATGACATTTGACATATTATATGGATTATCTATATTGATTTTGCATGTGGTTAATGAATGTTCCTTAAGGTGGTTATACATGTGCAATTATTATGCATACTAACTTTACCATGTAGATTTAATATGCTAAGTTGAGGAAGACATCGCCATCTGGGCATGCACCATAACATCTAGCAAAGGAATCGCTCCAAGTCAAAGGAGGCTGACGACAGAAGATTCTTCATGCAACTGAACATAATTGCCTTGTAGTGTAATTTAATGATCAAGCATGCACGGGCATTACTGCTAAGCTGAATCTACGTTTGGACTTGCATGTCTGACTAGATTCCATGCACGTGTAACCGCCATCGCTCCATTTTGTCTATTTTCCCTAAATGGCATCCTCTTAGTCGTGGAGTTGACTGCCTCGTTTAGCTATTAGTATAAATAATGATCTCATGCTCCTTCTTCAGGAGTTGCACGATTTGATATTGTACTTGCACTCTCCAGTTTTCAGTAATATAGATACATTACTCTTTTGTACTCATGATTCACAGTGAATAAAATAAAGTTTTGAGTTCGAGCATCTAAGTTTTCATTAGTTTTAGAGGATACTTATCCAAGGGGGCCCACTTGGTGAGTAATCCGTCTTCTTACTCTAGCATTAGTTTAGTATTACTTGTTGTTTAGTACTTAGTTAGAAGTCTAACATCAACTGTTCCTGCAACCACTAGAATTCCATTATGTGAATGTTCCTGCAGCCAAAGCAGACAAAGTAGTGTCCTATTTGTTGCTCGGATTTTTATTCCTGTTATGCATTTCAGCTTAGCATAGTCGTTGATTGATGTTCAACATTTGTTTCATTCCTTTTCAAGCAATTTACTTTCAGTATTGTGTGTTCCTTAGCTGTAGATTAAAATGGCTACTTTGAGTTCCTAGTGCACATACTGTGTTGACCCATTTCAAGTTCACATCCCTAGGTTGACAAGTTAAATGCACCTTCATGATGATTGAAATGGCTATTCAGGCTAGATGTCCAATCTTTGAATCATGGTTGTAAAGGCTTAGTTATTAAGATCATTGTAGGAGGCCAACATTTTTGGCGTTGTTGCCGGGGATGGTGTCAAACTAGGGAGTATTTTGGAGTCATTGGTAGTTTTTCTTGCTATAGTGTTTCTGGAAGTTGTTCTTAATATATCCTCATTTAGGAAGTAATGACCCCCCTTATTCTTTACCAATTCTCTATGTGAGTTTATTGATAATGAGTGATACTGCATGCATAGAGGAAGGAGAATGGATGCTTATGGGAGATTCCTTCCTAACAATCCTAATCCATTCCAGCTAGTTGACTATCAGAATCTACCAGAAGAAGAAGAAGAAGAAGATCCACACCCTTTTGCTGATGCATATCCTGATCTGACTAGTTTTGAAGTCTCATCTAAAGATCAAAATCAGCTTGAGAACCCCTTTGCTTTGGAACCACATCAAGTAGGCATGGGTGATGCAAATAGGAACAAACCTAACCAACCAACTTTTCCTTTCCCCATTACCCATCAGAATGAAGTTGACAACATCAAGAACATTTTTGCCTCAACACTCCCAAAGTTTTATGGACTTGTCACAGAAGATCCAGATACCTTTTTATTTGAATTTGACATACTCTGCAAGAGTTATGATTATACTACTGATGCCCATAGGCTTAAGCTATTCCTACCACTTTGAAAGATGTTGCATTAAGATAGTTCATGAGCCTAGGCAAAGATACTGTAGAAACTTGGGAAGACATGAAGACAAAATTCCTTGAGAAATACAAGGAATATTGTAGAGGTTGTGACATGAGAGGAGGTGACATTTTTAGGATGCAGCAAAAGGAAGATGAGAGCCTGGAAGATTACATTGCAAGGTTTTTTTTTTTCCTACAAAAATATCCACACCATACACGTAATGAAGACTCACAAAAGTTTTTTTTCCTGAGAGGAATGAATGATAGTTGCACTGATGCCTTGGACCTCATGGGAGGAGGAGATATCTCCCAAGTTCCTTGGGAAGATATCAAGAAAATATGCTAGAACTACTATAGGGCAACTTCAAAGAAAGGGAGAGCTTACCAATCTTCCATGGGTAATTCAACTACCAATGGAGTCTCAAGAATGGAGATTACTCATTTGCTGGTAGACTTCAAAAAAGACATTATCAATAATCTAGCTACTCAGCTAGATACACTTCAAGCCAAGAAGAAGCAAGAGGAGGCAGAGGGAATTTTGATAGAGTATTGCCCCCATTGTAGACAAAAGTAGAAGGATTGCAGATGTAAGATGGTAGCTAAACTTGAAAGCAAGCAGGGTCCACTTGATTTCAAGCCAATCCATATTGAAGAAGACCAAGTCTACTATGTTGCATGAAGGAAGCCTTGGGCTCCAAGGCAAGGTATTCCACTGGATCCATTATCCTATGTTGGGCCATATTTCAATTCCTATTCATCTGGTAACCAATGTTAGCCCCCATATCCACCCAGTTATGGAGGATATCCACCGCATCCTTGGAGTAACCCTCCAAATGCTTGGACCAGTCATCAGAGTTCTCCACCCCAGTGGCACTAACCTCAGAGGAATTGGCAACAATTTCAAGGGCATTGGCAGCCACCTCCAGGAAATTGGCAGCAAACAAATCAATGGAGAGGAGGGCAACAATGGCCTACTCAAACAACCAGTTACATGCATCCACCTCCTCAGCCCCAATAGCCTGCTATAATGCCTCCACCTGCTAATCCAAGCTCAAATGCACCTAAACCTACTCAATTACCAGCTCAGCCCACACCCAATCCAAATAACAAACCGCAACAACAGCTTGCATATTTTGCTGATTCAAATCAATTCCTTCCATATGTTGTGGGTGTAAGTGATATCCACTTGCATTCAGGTACTACTCTACTGGCCCCTTCCAAGCCCATTATCACTGAGCTTCATGTGGAAGAGGAAGAGGATCCTCTTAATGATCCCATTCAACCTAGTGTACATAAAAATCCTGAACCAGTCTAAGTCAAATAGACTAAACAAGAGCCACCATTTCCCTAGAGATTGGAAATTTCCAAGAAGAAGAAAAGGAGGATACCACTTTTTATATCGTGGATCAGCTGAAGCACATATGTGTCTGGATACCTCTATTTCAGGCCATAAAGGATGTTCCAATCTACAACAAGGAAATCAAGGAGGCATGTCTTAAGAAGTTAGGTAGGAAAAAAGAAGGACCCAACTACAGTTCATGTGGTGGGACAACTAGCTGACATCATGCTGGGAAAAGTGACTATTCCCAAGTATAATGACTCAGGCAGTCTTGTGGTAGCAGTTGTTATAAATGGGATCCAAGTAAAGAATGCTCTGATTGATTTAGGGGCAACAATAAATGTAATAACCAAAGACATCCTGCAACAACTAAATATCGCAAGCATGAGATCTACTCCTACTACCCAGCAACTTGTTGATAGCTCTATTGTTAAGTCTGATGATGTAGTGGAGGATCTTTTGGTAGTTCTAGACTCCTGGGAGTACCCAACAGACTTTATGATTCTTTCTCCTAAAGCTACATTAGGCGGGTATCCCATTATTCTTGGAAGGCCATGGTTAGCAACTACAGATGCATACATTGGATGTCAGTCAGTTGACATGACCATTTCAAATGGGAGGAACACTAAAAAATTTGTTCTTTATTCATCTGTGCAACCATCTCATGATGAAGATAATCTTGTATGGCCACATGTTGGTGAAGAGGCCGAGGAAGTTAACTTTGTGGAGCAACTTATGGTGCTAGGTAGAAGCTCTGCAATTCCAAGATGAAGATGAAGTATTGGCTAACATCATTCAGAACCATTGTGAAGTGGAGGAAGCATCATCTTCTCATTCTGCTGCTCCAGTCAAGACACTTCTGCCTACTCTTCCTGTAACCACTGTTCTTGCAGACGTTCTTCATGTAGATGCTCTTCCTGCAGCCACTATTCCTGCAGACAGACTTCCTACAGCCATTGTTCCTGCAAACAGACTTCCTGCAGTAACAAGTATGTCCCATACATTGCTGCCATATGAGCTAAAGGTACCATGTGTTAATGAAGCAACCATGATAGATTTAACCACACAATTACAGGTGTTAGAAGGAAAATATTTGAATGTTAATAGTAAATTGAATGAAGAACAACAATTGTTATTGACAAACCTATTAAGGACCAATCAACATGCATTTGCATGGGATTATCATGATATGAAGGGATTGGATCCTAAAATTTGTACACACAAAATTTACATCAAAGATGATTGCACCCCAGTAAGATAGCCACAAAGAAGAATTAACCCTGCACTAAGAGAGATTGTGAAAGGAGAACTGCAAAAATTACTAGATGCAGGATTTATCTACCCCATTTCAGATAGTCAGTGGGTGTCTCCATTAGTGATTGTGCCCAAGAAAAGAGGGAAATGGTGAGTTTGTGTTGATTATAGGGAACTTAATGCTGCCACCAAGAAGGACCACTTTACTTTACCCTTCATTGATCAAGTTTTGGATACACTTGCAGGAAAGCAATACTTTTCTTTTCTAGATGGATTCAGTGGCTACAACCAGATCGAAATTGCACCAGACGACCAGGAGAAGACTACATTTACCTGTCCAAGGGGGACCTATGCCTATTTGATGCTCCCATTTGGCTTATGCAATGCACATGCAACTTTTTAGAGGGTAGTCATTAGCATATTCTCAGAAATTTATCATGATTGCATAAAAATTTATATGGATGACTTTACCACTTATGGTGTTGATTTTAATCAAGCATTGGAAAATCTCAGAAGGGTCCTACAGAGATGTGAAGACCAAAACTTGTCCTTAAATAGTGCAAAGTGCTTCATGATGATGCAAAAAGGTGTTGTTCTTGGCCACTACATCTCCCATAAGGGAATTCAAGTAGATCTTGCAAAGATTGAGGTAATCACAAATTTTCCCACACCTGCAAAAAAAAAGGATGCTAGGAGTTTCTTGGGTCATGCAGGATATTATAGGAATTTCATCAAGGATTTCAACAAGGTAGCAACACCATTGTACACTCTTCTCACTAAAGATGTTGAATTTCAATGGACTGAAGCCTGTGACAAGGCATTTTCTAACTTAATGGCAACTTTGACTCATGCTCCTGTACTCAAAGGGCCTAATTGGAAGCTTCCTTTCCATATCCATACTGATGCATCAGATTATTCCATAGGAGCAGTCTTAGGACAGAAAGAAGGAGCTGTTGAAAACACCATTTACTTTGTCAGCAAAAATTTACAAAGAGCCGAATTCAATTATACAATGATAGAAAAAGAAATGTTGGCAGTAATCTATGCACTGAACAAATTCAGACATTACATAATAGGCTACCAAATCTTTGTGCACATTGATCATGTAGCCATTAGATATCTATTCTCCCTCAGTGTACAAACACCCTAGTATGCTGACATAGCCAATTACTTGGTCACAGGTAGAGTTCCTTCTCACTTCTCTCCAAGAGAGAAAAGGGCACTCATTGAAAAATCTTTTCCTTTCTCTTGGATTGTTAGATGTTTGTTTTATACTGGACCTGACCATGTCACAAGGAGGTGTGTGAGAGAAGATGAGACATATGACATTTTGCATGCATGCCACAACGAACCACGTGGAAGACACTTTGCATCCAAGAGGACAACAATGAAGGTTTTGAACATAGGATATTACTAGCCAACACTCCATAAGGATGCAAGAAGGTATACCATAAAATGTGATAGATGTCAAAGAATGGGTAGACCAACCAGATATGATGAGATGCCACTGTGCCCTCAGGTATTAATCACTCCCTTTGACAAGTGGGGATTGGATTTTGTGGGATTGACCCTCCATCAAATGGTAAGTCTTATATATTGGTATGCACTGATTATGTGACAAAGTGGGTAGAAGTTAAGGCCATGAAGCATGCAAGAGATAACAAGGTTGCAAAATTTCTTTATGAGGATATTTTCACAAGATATGGAGTACCAAGAGAAATAGCGACTGATCAAGGGACACAATTCACATCAACCCTTGTTGCAACACTAGTTAATGAGTACAACATAAGGCACAGGAAGTCTACTCCTTATCACCCACAGGGGAATTGCCAAGTTGAGGTGACCAACAGAGAGATTGAAGCCATTCTGACTAAAACAATAGCTATTCATAGAAAGGATTGAGCAAATAGATTACCAAAATATGTTTGGGCCTATAGGAAAACTTGGAAAACAACTATAGGTTTCACCCCTTTTGATTTGTTGTATGGAAAGACAACCATGATGCTAGTTGAATTTGAATATAAAACTCTATGAACTGCAGTAGAATTGGGGATGGATATTTCTGAGGCACAAAGAGAAAGAATCATGCAACTAACACTTTGGATGAGATAAGAAGAGTAGTCTTGTAACATACAAAAGTAGTGTAGAATCAAAGAATCAAGTGGCATGACAAATTTATCAAGGACAAGAAATTCCAACTAGGAGATTGGGCCCTGCTCTATGACTCAAGATACCAGGACAAAGCGGGAAAATTGCAGACAAGGTGGTTAGGACCATATGAATTTGTTGAGGTCTTTCCTAATGGAGTTGTTCAACTTACTACCATTGACCTTGTCAAGTTCAAATTACTTATCAATGGTCATCGCCTCAGATTATATCACAAGCTAGCTTCCAAGGAAGAGTTCCTACAATAATTTACCCAACATTCAACACCCGAGCTTCCTACAGTCGAAGGAAATGGACCTAGTGTCCCTCCTTCTGGCTAATTAAGGTACATACTCTCTCATAATAAAGACTTTCACTTACATGGAAGTCCATTTCTTCACCCATCTGCCCATCCACCCATCCATAACCACCTTTATCTCTCTTCCATCACTTCATTCCACCTCACCTCACTCCACTTCATTTTCATTTATTGCTCAATTTATTCCCTAAAAGGTGAGCGGTACTTTCTCCATGATCTTTGCAACAAATCTTCCACACATTCAGGTATGTGCGCATTAATTGCTATCTTTAATCATCTTTTAAGTGTGTTCATTTAATCACTATACGTTAGTATAAAAGTTTACATGAAATGCCATCATTCCCTGTCAAATCGCCACTCCCATCTTGCATGTGTGGACACATGTCCAAATTTAGGTTGGGGGAGGGGAAAGAAAAAGATGTAAATATATTGCCCATGTGCCAATTTATGCTAGGCTATGTCAGAAAATTTAAAATGAGTTGATTTGAAATCCGAGTGAGAGGACGACTTTCATGTACGAAGTGACATTAACTGCAGCTGCCATTTCTTCCCATCATAATCCCCCCTTATCACTCTTTTCTTGCCATTATTGACCCTGTCATAATCTTGAGTTGCAAGCAAAAAGGTGAAACAAAGAAAAGAAAATTTAGTCGATATTGGCACTGGAAATTTAGTAGGTACTGCAGGAAAGTGAGCTTGATTTTCAGACAGGAATTGCAAGAAAGAAGTTACAGAGCATTTGTTTGATTGCAGACAATGGGAGGTGGGTTAATTCGAAATGAACCCATGATGCATGATGTTTTATTGTAGGATGCACAATGCCTGGACGAATTTAGAAATTTTGGATGGTCAAATTACTTCCTAAAGCTAGATGACTTTGATGAAAGCATTGCCCTTGAATTTTCCCATACATTTTCTAAAGGAAAAGCCATAGTAAAAGGGTTGGAAGTTGTGGAAAATGAGGAAAGAATTGCAAAGGTCACAGGGTTACCGATTGATGGTGAAAATTACCTTGCCTCCAGAGACGCTAGATCAGCCAAGGCCAAATTTACAGAGCCGAATGACCCCCCATTGAGCATTGATAAGTAGGGTGCAAAGAGAATGTATCTGCCCCATGGAAGCAGATAGTCATTTCTGTTATCAAATACATCACCCGTGAGGGTCGCCAGTCAAATTTGCATTCTGTACACTTTGAGCTTTTGAATTACATGAGGCACAAAAGGAGGATGAATGTTCCTAATGTGCTATACAATCTTCTCTCAATCATGGCGGCCGAGACCCAAAAAGGTATGGATAATTCTATTTCCCACCATTGTTTGATTAAATTGATGGTTGAAAAGTCTCTGCGTGATGTATCTACAATAACCTAGGAAGAATTTATGAATGTTGATCAAATTAGACCCGATCACTTGCAACCTAGGGCTTTACCTCAACCCTGTAGGTCTAGCAAGAGATTGAGCATGACTTAAGCCCCTCTTGGCACTTCAACCTCTGGTGCTGGCTCTTGTGTGAATCCTCCTGCAGCAGAAGAAACCATAGAAATTAGTTCTTCTAGAACAAAGCACTCAGAAAAAAGAAAGTTCTTCCTCCAATTCTAATGATGACATTCCACTTGAAACCTTGATGAAAACTAGGGCACAAAGAGAGAAGTAAAAATGAGAAAAGGAAAGGCCAAAACATAGCCTGTAGAAAGAAAGGTGCCAAGTTCTAAAAAGAGGAAGGCTAACACTGTTCATCCTGTAGCCAAAGGAAAGTGTGAGAAACCTCCTAGGAAATCAAGACCAATTGGGCCTGTGATTGGTATGCCTCCACAAGAAATCTCTAAGCCTGGTGAGACATCACAAGAGGACCCTGAAGCTCCAACAGGGTAGGAGAATGTTGAAGAAGAGGATATATTTGGGAGAGCAACAAATATAACACTGGCTGATCTTGCTAACATTGCAAAAGAGTTTGAGGAAAATCAGGATTTCCTACAGCATGAGCAAGAAGTCCTATAGCAGGATGTCTTGCAGCAACAACTAGAACTAGAGTAGGAGTTCTTGTAGCCACAACAAGAACAAGAACGAGAGTCCCTGCAAGAAGAAGCGAAAGAAGAAATAGTACCTTGCAGCCAGAGATAACTGGACAACTTGAGTCCATGCAGATAGTGCCATATGAGGAGCCGCCTTTGACAAAAAGATTCGTAGGAATTCATAATGCTCTTGATTTTATAGTACATGCAATAATTTTGAATTTATGGAAAGAAATGCAAAGAAGGAAGGAAGAATGGAAAAAGGAAAAGCATAAATTGAAGAAGGAAATTCAAAAGAAGGATGAGGATATTGAAGATAAAGATGCAAAAATTACCACCTTGAAGCAGAGGGTGGATGATATGGCAGTTTTGGCACCACAGATTTTGGAATGTAGGACCCCTCCAAGGGTCTATGCTCTGCTCCTGAAAGAGAAGTATCTCTCTTTTAAGCTATCAAGGATTGCCTCAAGTTTGAATCCTTCTATTGACACCCCCATTGATTTTTTCAATGCTTATAGGATTGCCTCCCCTGAAATGAAGAATTTGTTGTGTGAGTTTTATTTGCATAATTTTGTTGTAACTCAAGACCATGATTGGAACTCGTTGTTGTATGTTGGGGTTGTCCAATTGAGGGCATTTATGTCTTGGGTACAAAATGAAATTAGTTGGGGACAACAACATGGATCTTATAAGCAATTGGAGTCTGATATCCCTATGCCTGTTAGAGCTAATCAAGCAACCCAAGGGATATTTATAGAGAATGACACATAATGCTTCTTAGACCTAGTTATGGCAACAAGATTATGCCTTGGATTGAGGCAGTTTATAGTGAGTATGAGGTAAAGATAACAGCAAAGGAGGAAATTATGAGAAGATGTCTATCACAAAGATGGAATAGTCTAACTGATGAGCTGAAGTAGGCTGAGCCTCGTACCATCCACAATTATGTTGCAACACTAAAGAGGATTGATAGGTATATTCATATTGGGAGAACATAGGGGCAATATTGGCTTCCCCTAACTTTCCAACCACCCATGCTCATGTGGCCCGTGCTAAACTTTAGATTCTACCAGTATGACATTGCTTCAAAAAAGCAAAGATGGAACATATTTGATAGATTGGGAGGATTCTATTGGGATCCTAATTCACACACTGCAGCCACTGATGTTGGACAACTATCAGTTGCAAATTTCAAAGCTTTGACCAAGTAGAAGAACAACCCTTCCCCTGCTAGAGGACCAACAAAATGTTAGGTTGGGGGGAGTGATGAGCCTAGTTTTTGGTCCAATTTTGGGTAGAATCTATAGTTTATTTGCTGGTAGATTTCATTGACTTTAATGTTAAATGTTGGTATTTTCATAATGTTTCCCTCAAACCATTGACATTGGACTTAATCCTATCTCGCAAGCTTTAATGATGGCATATTATGTGGATTATCTATATTGATTTTGCATGTGGTTAATGAATTTTCCCTAAGGTGGTTATAGATGTGTAGTTATTATGTGTACTGACTTTACCATGTAGATTTAATATGCTAAGTTGAGGAAGACATCGCCAGCTGGGCATGCACCATAACATCTAGCAAAGGAATCACTCCAAGTCAAAGGAGGCTGATGACAGAAGATTCTTCATGCAACTGAACGTAACCACTTTGTAGTGGACTTTAATGATCGGGCATGCACGAGAGTTACTGCTGAGCTGAATCTGCATTTGGACCTGCATGTCTGACCAGATTGCATGCACGTGTAACCGCTATCGCTCCATTTTCTCTGTTTTCCCTAAATGGCGTCCTCCCAGTCATGGAATTGACTGCCTCATTTAGCTGTTAGTATAAATAATGATATGATTCTCCTTCTTCAAGAGTTGCACAATTTGATATTGTACTTGCACTCTCCAATTTTCAGTAATACAAATACATTACTCTTTTGTACTCATGATTCACAGTGAATAAAATAAAGTTCTGAGTTTGAGCATCTAAGTTTTCATTAGTTTTAGAGGATACTTATCCAAGGGGGCCCACTTGGTGAGTAATCCGTCTTCTTACTCTAGCATTAGTTTAGTATTACTTGTTGTTTAGTACTTAGTTAGAAGTCTAACATCAACTGTTCCTGCAACCACTAGAATTCCATTATGTGAATGTTCCTGCAGCCAAAGCAGACAAAGTAGTGTCCTATTTGTTGCTCGGATTTTTATTCCTGTTATGCATTTCAGCTTAGCATAGTCGTTGATTGATGTTCAACATTTGTTTCATTCCTTTTCAAGAAATTTACTTTCAGTATTGTGTGTTCCTTAGTTGTAGATTGAAATGACTACTTTGAGTTCCTAGTGCACTTACTGTGTTGACCCATTTCAAGTTCACGTCCCTGGGTTGACAAGTTAAATGCACCTTCATGATGATTGAAATGGCTATTTAGGTTAGATGTCCAATCTCTGAATCATGGTTGTAAAGGCTTAGTTATTAAGATTATTGTAGGAGGCCAACATACCTCTCATATGTGCAAGAATCATCCAAGGAATTAGAAGTTGTGCCAAGAAAATTGTTGAACATAAATAATGCCTCGACTGAGGAACAACAAAATTCCCTATGCATAGTGTTGAATGTAGACTCAGTAGCATATGCATGGGATTACCATGATATGAAAGGCATATATCCTGGCCTATGTATGCACAAGATTTGTATCAATGATGGATATAGACCCATTCGACAAACTCAAAAATACATGAACCCTACTTTAAGAGACATAGTCAAAGTTAAACTTCAAAAGCTTCTTCATGCGGGTTTTATCTATCCTATATATGACAGTGAATGGGTCTCACCTTTGGTAATTGTTCCTAACAAAGGTGGGAAATTGAGAGTTTTTGTAGATTACAGGGAACTAAATACAACCACCAGGAAAGACCACTTTCCATTGCCCTTCATAGATCAAGTACTTGATTCCTTAGCTGGGAAAAAGTGTTTCTTATTCCTAGATGATTTCAGTGGCTATAATAAGATAAAAATTGCTTCAAAAGATCAAGACAAAATTATATTGACTTGTCCATGGGGTACTTATGCTTACTTTGTTTTTCCCTTTGACTTATGCAATGCTCCAACTACCTTTCAAATGGTAGTACTCGACATCTTTTCTGATTACACTCATGATTGTATGGAAATATATATTGATGATTTTACTACATATGGTGAGACTTATGAGGAAGCCCTCAACAATCTAGAAAAAGTATTGAAAAGATATAAAGAACACAACCTGTCACTCATCAATGAAAAGTGTTTCATGATGACACGAGGCATTGTATTAGGGAACTTTATATCTAGTGTAGGAATTCAAGTTGATTCACACAAAATAGAAATTATATCTACCTTACCTATTCCACAAAAGCAAAGAGATATCATAAGTTTCCTTGGTCATGCAGACTACTACATGAGATTAATTAAAGACTTTAGTAAGATTGTTGCACCATTGTTTGTTTTTCTAAGTAAGGATATTGAATTTGAATGGACATTAGAATTCCAACACTCATTTGAAGAGCTAAAGAAAGCCTTGACTCAAGCACTTATTTTGAGGGGACCTAATTAGACTTTACCCTTTCATATATATATACAGATGCTTCAGATTTTGTAATTGGAGCAGTTTTGGGTCAGAAAGAGGGTAACAAAGAGTATGCAATTTACTTCATCAACAAAAATCTTCAAGGAGCAAAGCTGAACTATATTTTCATAGAAAAGGAGATGCTTGCAATAGTGTATTCCATCAATAAATTCAGGCATTACATTACTGGTTATTCAATATTTGTCCACACAGATCACACTGCTATTAGATATCTTATGAACAAACCTGTAGTAGGAGGCAGATTGGTCAGATGGCTAATCCTCCAAGAATTTAATATTACCATAATGGAAAAACCTGGTAAAGCTAATGTAGTGGAAGATTTTTTGTCAATATTACCAACACAATCAGCTGAAGGAGTGGTAGAGGATTCATTCCTAGATGAACACTTATTTTCTCTAAATGTACACATTCCATGGTATGTTGATATTGCCAATTATTTAGTAACAGGGAAGATTCCACCACATAGCTAGTACACAAATACATTTTTCATACCCTTGGATATTAGGTTTTTTGTTTTATATTGTCCCAGACAACATCATGTGAAGATGCATAAGGGAAGATGAAATATTTGATATTATGAAGGCTTGTCATGATGAGCCATGTGGAGGTCATTTTGTAGCAAAAAGAACAACATTTAAGATCCTCACAACTGGTTATTACAGGCCAACTTTGCACAAAGATTTTTTTAAATACAAAAGGAGTTGTGATAGGTGTCAAAAGATGGGTAAACCAAGTAGGAGTGATGAAATGTTGTTGCAACCTTAATTGACATTAGCTCCTTTTGATAAATGGGATCTAGATTTTATTTGACCAATCTCACCTACTTCCAACAATAAAGAATACATTCTAGTTTGCATCGATTACTTGACTAAATAGGTAGAAGTAAAGGCCTTATAGTTTGCCAAAGATGGAAATGTGGCTAAATTTTTGTATGAGGATATATTTACTAGGTATGGAGTACCTAGAGAAATAGTCAATGATCAAGGTCCACAATTTACTTCTGACCTCATCACCAAGTTGGTTGAAGAATACCAAATCAGACACAAGAAGTCCACACCTTACCACCCTCAAGCTAATGGTTAGGTGGAAGTCATTAATAGGGAAATTGAAAGTATTCTCACCAAGACAGTGCAACTACATAGGAAAGATTGGGTTGCAAGTTACTAGAAGTAGTATGAGCATATAGAACAACCTAGAAAACAACAAATGGCTTTACACCCTATGAGCTAGTGTATGTTAAAACAACAATCCTTCCAATTGAGGCTAAATATAAAACATTAAGGACAATAGTGGAACTGGAAATGGATTTAACAGAAGCTCAAAAAGAAAGATTGCATAACTTAAATGGTTTAGACGAGATCAGAATGGAGGTAATCCATCACACTGAGGTAGTACAACAACAAAGGATGAAGTGGAATGATCAATACATCAAAACAAAGGAGTTCAATGTAGGGGACTGGGCACTGTAATATGATTCAAGGTACAAAGACTTCAAGGGGAAACTCTAATCCAGATGGTTGGGCCCCTATGAAATAATTCAAGTTTATCCTAATGGGGGCAGTCAAGCTGCATACTATAGATGTATTCAAATTGTCTCTTCTTGTAAATGGCCATAGATTGAAGTTGTATAAGAAGCCATTACAGAAAGATGATTTTAGATTCTTTGTGTTTGAACAATATCTTGCTCGTAGTGAACCAGATACAAAATATGATACACACAGTGATATTTCAGCAAGACATGATATACTAGGCACTTACAGTGACCAAGTGATTGAGCTACATAGCTCAATCCAAGAGATCACTCAGGCTTAATCTCTTGCTTTTTCTCACAAGCACACACAACATAATTCTAATGATGTTTATAATTTCTCCACCAGGACCTATTTTTTAACTACATTCAAAAGGGTCCTGATGTCGTAGGGACCTGTAGCAATAGCTATCAAAATTTAGAAAGGGCCCTATTGTTGACAGTACTTGTAGTGTCATCTGGCCAAAAAAAATCAAAATTTTTCGTGCCATATTAACTGCAGTTCATGTGCATTTGTCTCCCCACTCTCACATGCAATACACATCATTTCAAAATAAGTACTCATTTTACGAATCTTTTATCCCTTGCTGCCACTTCTCATTTGAACATTCGAGTTGTCATATCACCATCTAATAACCATCACATCCATCCAATCACTTTGCATTCACCACTTCCCAATCCATTCACACGCAGTTAATACCGGTCACATCAATACAAAATCTAGATACAAGCTTTTCAATTTACATGCGCGGTGATCGGTTATCTTTTCAAGCCAGTACAATAGGTACACTGTCATAATTAGCATAAATTTCAATAAACTTTCATGATATCTTTCATATTAATTCATGCATGCAAAAATTCCTTACCATTAATTTCCTTACTTATTAATCATAGCACTTCCCAAACACAAGTTGAAGTGTGGTCACTTCAACCATTAAGTTGGGGAGAGGGTACAACTCAACTCACTTTTTTTGAAAGCCACCACCTAAATTGAATTCAATAGATATGCACGACATGCAAAACCTTCCTAAATTACATCTTATTTTTTCTGCCACTTCCAATTTCCAATTTCAAACCCTAAGCACTTGAGCTTAATCTAAACAAGAGTCGACCCTCTAACCTATTTGTGAGCTCAAATTGAGTTGGTACTAAGAAGAGAAGTTGCAGTTGTGGAATGGTAGTAGAAGTACATAAAGAAACGATAGAAAGAAGAAGGGTTTTGAAGGTGGTAGAGTGGATTGAGTTGAATTTTCAAGACTAAAATTGATATATTGAGTAGAGAAAAGAAGGTCATGATGGGAGGAGATGTTATCAGACAAGAGTCAGTAGCTCATAAGAAAATTATGGAGGATGCAATGGTTCTACCCATTTTTAACAGGGTTGTTTGGCTTGATTATTTCTTGAAATTAATAAAATTTAGTGATGATATCACAAGAAGGTTTGTAGCTACGCTTGAATATGATGAAGCAATGGTGAAGGGAATGTCAGTAGATGCATCTAAGACTTCCATTGCACAAGTCACTAGGTTACCAAGAACTAGGGCAAAGTTTCCAACACATGCTGACATAATTGTAGCCAGGGAGGAGTTCTATGAATGAGGAGAGGAATTAGACTCATCATCACAAGGTATGAAGAGAATCTCTCTTCCCTGGTTATGAGCGGATTGTGCTTCCTACATTGTTAGATATATCACCTATGATGGTAGGAAAAATCTCTTATATATAGTTCATTTCAAGTTACTCGGTCACCTTCGACATAATAAGTTAGTGAATGTGCCAAACTTTCCTTATAATTTGTTGAAGTAGATGGCATCAGAATAACAAAGAAAAAAAAGTGACACTTCTTTATCTCATCATTGTTTAATTGCTTTACTGATAAAAAGAAGTTTGAGGATTCAATACCCTCAAGTGAATTGGGAAGATTTTAAGGAGTGTACAGATATTAACAATTTGTTGGATGCACCTGTGGCACTTGAGAATGTAGAACCCCAAGATGAACCTATAAGGGAAAGCCCTCATGTATCCCCTATGGCTTCACCTACCCATAGCCAAGGTGAGCATGAGGAACCTAATGAGCCAGAGTCTAGGTCACCTATAATTGAGGAAATTTCATCTTCTTCAAAATCACAAGGACTCAAGAGCAAGAGAGGCAGTACATCCACATCCTCCACACCCTCTAAAACAAAAGAAAAGAAGAGGGATACTCAAAAGAAGAAAGAGAATGTTCCAAAGAAGAAGAATGGTATACAAAAGGAAAAGAAGAAAGTTTAGAAAGAGATACTCACACCTAGACGTTTAGGTAGATTAAGGAGACAAGGTGCCATGAGAGGAAATATAGAGAATTCTGAAGAAGTAGAAAATAACAAAGAACAACATCAAGAAGATGTCACATTGGTAGAAATAGAATTTGAAGGGCATATATTCCTGACCTATTGTGAATATACCAGTGAAAAGGAAGAGATATGTACTAACAACTTCTAATTCAAAATCGAAAGATATGTTTATTGCTAAGAAAACACAAAAGGAAACCCTGGTCAATCCCATTCATAGAGACTATGAAGGGGAAGGTAATGAGCAGTTTGTGGATACAGAGGAGATCTATATAGAGGAAAGAGATGTTAGGAAGGAGCTCCAAGAATCCTTGGACAAGATCAAACACTTGGAAGAATTAGTACAAAGCTATGAACAAAAGGACAAGGAGAGGGAAACAAAGATGAAGGAAATGGAGGAGAAATACAAATGTATGGCCACAACACTAAGCTTGATTTACTGGCACAGTTGGCCATAACTAAGATTGGGGATGGAGAACTGGTTGTACTAGATCATAAACCTCCTTCCATTAGGACTCCAATTTACCATACCACCTTGTCACTGGGCTATCAACTATGGAGAATGACTGAGGAATTTTCACAGGAAAGGGCGAAATGGAAGAAGGAAAAATAAATTTTGATTGAAGAGAATGGAAAAGAACTTGAAAAGAAAGAGATGGAGTTAATCAGATCAACCGTCAAGTTGGAGGAAGTAGCAAAAAAGGTTGCACAGATCATCAGATGTAGATCATCAACAAGGACATACACATTGTTTCTACAGGAAACATTTTTTTGTTTGCAGTTTAGTAGATTAATTAGTAAACAATCAGTTGGTATGAGTAGAATCTTTGAGTTTCTTAATACTTTTGTTGATTCCACACCCGAGGATCAAGATTAGTTGTGTGAATATTATTTACATAATTATGTAGTGCTAGATGAGACTGAGTGGAATCCTTTGATTTTTGTAGGGGATCTCCAAGTAAAAGCACTTGCATCCTACTACAGAAATGAGAAACTCAAGGGTGAAATAATGGAGGAGTATGAGGAGAGAGAGAAATCAATTGCTCTCCCCATAAGAAAAGAAGCTAAAAACCCTGATGTAGTCATTGTTGAATGGATGAAGCTCATTGATCATAAGGGTGTGGGCAAGAAAATCATGAAACTCGAGAAGGAAGATTATGAAAGAATGTAAAAATTGGTTGTAGGTTTGGGACAACAATGTTGTAGTTACATGCAAAGAAGATGGAACAACTTAACTCTAGAATTATAGAAGAAGGAACCTCATTTCATGTATAATTTCACTGCCATGCTTCAAAGGGTACACAGTTATGTAGCAACTAGTGTTAACAAAGGGATTTATTGGGTACCTTTCACCCACCTATCTTACTCTATCCAATTCCATATTGGACTAGGGAGAAAGGTGAGGAATATGAGAGAGCTGGAAATATTAGAATGAGTCAACTTGCAGAATGCAAAGATTTTTACTTAAAATAGATCCAAGGAGTTGATGTTGTTATGGACCTAAGGAAAATTAGCTTGTAGTATAATCAACACCCCTAAAGTTTTACTTGGAGACAAGCAAAATTATAGTTGTGGGGAGTGATGGGTTTAGTTATTAGCTTTTTTTTTGTTACTTTCATGCCTACTTTCAAATACTTTTAGATATACTTTCCAAACAACACTCCTATATTATACTACCTTTTCATACTTATTATGCAGATTGGACCTAAAATGTAATGATGGAAATATGGTTATGACATAATAGTATTGCACGGTTTATATGATGGAATGCTTGAAATGTGGATGGAATTCTATGTTTTAATTATGATAGTTAGTCTTGTGTGCATGCTTTGTAAATTAAATTTTTTTCAACCAAGGAGGAATTGTAGCATGTAGCAATTGGAAGTTGAACCCGCAACAAAAGGAAGACTGAAACATCAAAACATGGAAGTTCTAGATTAAGCTAAAATGTAATAACTATTGTTCAAGACACCTACTAGAGATGGAACATGCATCATTATGATAAATTAATAAGCATTGGAAAAGGATTCCTTTATTGATAGGATTTTGAAAAATGTTTGTTTTTTTTACATACAGTCTTGTTTCACAAAGTTTTAGTCCTATTAGGATTCTTCTTTCTTTTCAGTTATGGTTTGAACAATTCATTCTTAACTATATGCTCTAATATTTAGGAGTGGAAGTTAATGATTACAGATAGTTGTTGCTTTGAATAAGATTCCCTCAAGCTTGTCTATAGCTGATGGTTGAATCTATAGATGAGTTATCTGGTTTTTAGTTCTTCGTCATCAATTATTTTCAATTTCAAGACATGATAGATATTCAAAAAAAATGAATACAGTCTGTGAAGAAGATCTTATGTAATCTTTCATGATATGGAATGAATGAAGTCAATTTCACTAGATGCATAAAATCTATTAGTTAGATTTGGTTTTAATTAAGTGAGAACAACCACTTGACCAGGCCACTCAAGGTAATAGTTCTTCACTTCATTTTCTAGTTGTTTATCTTTTTTTAAATAGTTGTTTTCAGTTTATCATTACTTCATGAACTAATTGCAAGTTAAACTAGAATCTCATACTTTTCTTATTGGTAATGAATGTTCATGAATATACATGTAATGGTTAACCAGTAGTACTCCAAAGGTTGAATTAGCTAAGTTGTTAGTTTTGATTAGTTTTGAGTTGATACAGTGATCTTTATTTACAACAGTTCAGTTACAGTTTCAGTTGTAGGTACCTATAGCCATTAGTTCTGGATTACTCTTTCACTGTTATGCAATTTTGTAATTTCCAACAAGTAGAATAACTTAAATAGGATAGCCTAGGTAGTTTTGAGTCTTTGAAGGAATATACAATGCTGCACCATCACAAGTTTACAAACCTTGGGTTGACATTTTAATGTAGTCTTTGCAATGTTGAGTGAACTGTTCAGCTAGATAAACCTCTGAATTGTGTAGGTTCTACCAAGTTTACAAAACATTAGTTTAGACTCTATATAAAATAAGACAATTTTACTATTTTACTTCAATATACTGCTATTTCTAATTGAATAGTGGCTATTTTTTTAAACCAATATAAACATATATAGAGTTATGAGGGTTTCTATATATACTTTTTATATTATAACAGATCCTAAAGTTAGAGTAATTGATCATGTTTAAATAACTTCTTAAATTTCATTTCTCATGTTACTTCAAAACAAAAATTTACTAATACCACACATTGATATATAAATTTAGTCATTTTAATTTAATATTAAATATATTTCATATTCAAACTTTAACCTTACTATTGATATAATTATTTATAGAGAAATGATATTTAATATGGTTTCATTTATAATGTGGATGTTAATATTTAACTTAATTATCAATACTAGAAGATTAGTAAAATATCATAACATATAATATTCAAACCATGACCATTGAGATAAATATACTTATTACTATACAACTCAAAATTATTAGCCTCTATGTGTAGAAGAAATAATTGAGCTATTGGAAAATATGGACAATAGTTGTAGGTTTGAAACCCAATTCACAAGTTGTGATAGGGTGCAGGTTGTCTCTAGACATGGCTTGAAATCATATAGGTTTATTTCTCTATAAAGATATCACCAAAAAGGTGGTCTACTAGTCATTGGGATCCTAATTATCTAAGTAATAAAAATATTCTTTGATTATATTCTTTTTAAATCAACATCAACACTATCATAATAACCTTTAGGGATATTTTATAGCATAACTCATAACTTTGCTTTACATAATGGAATGAAAGCAAGAAATCATAAATTCAAGTAAATGAAAGGAAATATATACCAAATAAATGAAGACAAGAATTATGAAGAATCCATCAAAATATTACATAAGAATCATTCATCAATAGAGATTTCGACAAAGGAAACATGAATATTGAAAGAGTAGAAATGAATTTTAGCCATATCTAATGAATGAAGGAAATTAAAAATTATTTCTATAGATAAGCTAAACACAAATACTTATTCTAGGGTTCAAATAAATAGAATCTCAACATAAAAAAAAAGGATTTGGAGGTTAAAATAAAAGATGTTCATTTCAATGATTGATCAAAAGCAATCTCAAATTTAGAGCTTTCAAAGATAAAAGATAAGGAGAGAAAAAAGGAAGGAAATTTTGTCATTTTTTATAAGAGTAAATAATATTCCACTAGGAAGTTAAAAAATAAAGGAAATAGATTAGGAAGTTTTGATAATCCAAAATAAGCAGGGGATATAATAGAATGACATTTAAAAACATATCATTTTTTGAATGGGAAAATTATTGGTCTACTTGGGATCAAATTTTAAAATGGTGCAAGAAAAATTGGAAGAAAAATATGAGAGTTCAAAATATACCAAGAGGATTATTTCAAATTGAATTTCAACTAGAGGAAAATAAAGAAGAAACAATCAAATGTGGCATGTGAATTATAGATGCGTTGATGAGTGTTTTTTCACATCACAACACAAACAAAATACTAAGTACTTTTGTCTCTCTTGAAATGACATCTAACCTCTAAGACTCATAAAGATTACCCCAAGGCTTCAATAGTTAGGTTTTGACTTTGCAAAAATTACTTAGTGATTTAATGTTTTGTTGTTTAACAAGGGGCCTAACAATTAGCTCATTGAAATTTTGGCAACAAGGGTTTTGAATGGCGGGAACTTGACGTGAAACCCTGGCTGGATCTTCAAATCTAAAATTTGAAGATAAGCATCTGATTCTAAAATTTGTATGATGTTTTCTTCTTAAACTAACTCAAATATCACAAATAATTTTCAAAAGATATGGTAAAGAGAGAATAAGTTAAGAAACCCTAAGGACAATGACAATAATGATTCAATGCTTTAGATAGACAGATCCTTTGAAAAAATAATTCTTGTTTAATCAAAGATTAACTGACAAAGCCACAAGAACAATGCAATATTCAAAGGTAATGAAATATTTTTATATCATGTGTACATTCAAATAAATACCCATTTCTAGCATAGTTTAAATAAATTTTCACATTTGAACTAATATCAAATAAGGTTTAGAGTAACCATAAAAAGTAACTTACAATCAACAAGGTACAAATGGTATGAACCAAAGATCGATCAAATATATTCATGCTTCATTATCATCATAATTGAAATTTATCTAATATTGAAGAAAATGAACCATACAAACACAAGAAACCACAAGTAGAGAACCAAAATTCAATGCTTGCTTGTATTGATATCAAAATGTTTGTTTACAATAATTCAAGTTTCAACAACCTTTACAATGAAAGGATATTTCCTTTTATAGGCAAGGTCAAAAAAACCTAGGGCATGATCAATGGTAGAGATCATCTCAACACCAAGGGTCTAGATTACATTAGAATATAATATTTGGAGTGTATTAAATATTTATCACACATTCATCATCTATCTCCAACTAAATTTAGTTACAATTTTTCTTGGGATATGTAAAAGCACATCATAATACAATAATACACTTATAGAATTAAATTACAAATCCTTTATCCTAGCAAATATAGGGCACAAATTCCCAAAAGTACATCCTTTCAATTGATCCAAACATGAGGCAGTTGGTACCTTTCTCACAAAAAATATCATCTATAACACTTCTACCCTTTGATTTTTCTTTAATCACAAACTTGACAAATATTGTCAAGATAAGAGTGACCTTGTTTTGTGGACCAACTATAACATTCAACTTATAACATTGGATGTTGTACTAGTCTATCAACTGATGATGTAAGCTCATCCATGTAGGATTTTGACTAATAATATTTTTGATTCTTTCTAAAAATATGATTAGCTCCATCCAAGTAATCTGAAGATAATTCATCAATTGGCACTTTATGAATCTGCAACTTTTATTGTTACTTCAAAAATTTCTCATCTACTTTCGTAGTTGAATCAAATTCTAACTTATTCAAATATTTTAGAAACAAGCCACATGAACTTAAGACTTCTTTTATTTGGGTATTAATTTTGTCCACTTCCTTTTATATATGGCACATAATTTCTCTTTTGAAATTCATAATATGTGTCCAATAGTGTGGCTCTTTGATTTTATCCTTACTCAAAATGTTCTCCTTTACCAAAAATTTCATTAGATAGTTTATTTATTGCTTCTAGTTTTGGGAATACCAAGTTATGATATTTCTCTTTGCTAATGTAGTCCTCAGAAAATTTATCTGCCTCTTCTTTGAGAAAAAATAAGTTATTCTACACTTGAATGGCAACATCAATTGCCTTATTATCTCTATCAAAAACATGGTTCAACCAAGCTTGAGTGGATTGAGCCCATGACCTTATTTTCTACATTTTATCCACATCATCCTTCGATAAAACCACAAAAGTCCCCACCTTTCCTTGCTCACTTTGAATTGGAGTAACTATATGCTTAATAAATGTAGTGAGCTCTACTACTTATTTTTTTAACTCAACCTTATTAGCTTCACCATTATTTATTATTTTCATAATATTTGTGACTAACCCCTTAATCTCTGTGATCTCTTGTGCTCTATTAGTAGGGTTGAGATTAATAGTGGAGATATTAAATTCTTTTTGGAAAAATGATTCTACTATCCTCATCCATTGTGGGAGTGTCCACATGCAAAATCTTAGAGCTTGATGCATCCTTGGTCACATGAGACCTTATGTTTGTCTTCTTCTTTTTTGGCCTTTCTATCCCATTGAGTATGGCCTCTAAACTTAACTCAAGAGTTCCTATTATTGGTTCATTTTTCTTTAGACATTCTTGCAACCACAATCGTGCAAAAACCCTATCAACACTTGATTCTATCTAGGAGGGTGGAGGAGAAGCTTCACTTTAAATGTTTTTAACATTTACATTTATTTTCATTTCATATGTTTTCTCCATCTCTGGTCCTACACTAGGAATCTCTTTGATGGATATTCTTGTTGAGTAGGGTCTTAAGTTTCCTCTATAGAAGCTAGGGTATACATGTCCTCCTTTTCTTATGTTTGCAGGCTTTCAAACACCTTCTCAATATTCTCCATGGCGGCAGGCTCTAATTGTTAGAGTTAGAAAGGTAGATATCTAACAATTAAATGTAGATTTAATTAATAAACAGAGAAACTAAAACACATAATAAATTATAACACAGAGAATTTAACGTGGTTCACCCAATCTGGGCTACATCCACCAAACCTCAGCCATCCAATAATTTTATTATCCGGTGCAAAAACCTATTACAATATTGTGAATAATCATGTTTTTCATCATACTGTAACCCCCATCCGAACCCCTTTTTAACAAGCTTAGAAGCTTCCAGATTAGAGTTCTACAAAGTCAGTTTTTTTCCTTTTTCGTTGATTTTTCCTTTTCTGATGACGACATGCCAGGGTGTACAGTATAGAATGATCAGTCACCACATACCAATAATCTCCCACTTGGAGACTGACTGATCCTCCCAGATGACACTGCTGCACTTACAGCTCCCACTAGAAATAAGTACCTTGGACCCTGCTGCTCTGTTATACTTGAATTCAACCTTGAAGGCCAATCGAAGCTAAAGAGGAGCTCAACTTCTCCCTTGTCACCACCTTCGTAAACATATCCGCTGGATTGGCATCTGTATGTATCTTGTCCAGCTTGACTTGTCCATCCTCCAACACCGATCGAATAAAATGATATCTCAACTGTATGTGTTTTGTTTTAGAATGCAAGCAAAATTCTTTGCAAGATGTATAACACTCTGGTCTACATAAACAAGTAATTTCTAGCTGTTGTTTTCAAACTCATCTATGAAAAGTTGCAACCATATCATCTCCTTTGCCACCTTTGTTGCAACAACATACTTACTCTGTGGTGGATAAGCAACCGCAACAAGCGAAAATCCAACTCAACGCTGTCCCGCAATTGTATTGCAACTATGGTATTCCGCCTAGTATCTATATCCCCTGCCAAATCTGAGTCAACATAGCCTTTTAAATCAGTATTAGAGCCCCAAAAACATAAACATTTATTGGATGTACCTCTCAAGTACCTGAGAATCCATTTTACCGCATTCTAATGCTCAACTCCGGGATGACTCAAATACCTGCTAACAACTCCTACGACATGTACAATATCCGGTCTCGTACATACCATGGCGTACATTAAACTGCCTACAGTTGAAGCATATGGTACCTTGGACATTTTTTCTTCCTTCTCTTGTGTCTTTGGACACATATCCTTAGTCAATTTAACATGACTAGGCAAAGGTGTGCTGACAGCTTTTGCATTCTCCATTTGAAATATCTGCAACACCTTTTCAACATAATTAGCTTGAGATAAAAACAAATTTCTATTTTTTCTATCTCTACAAATTTTCATACCAAAGATTTGTTTTACTGCCCCCAAATCCTTGATAGAAAAATATTTTGCTAACTGTTGTTTTAGCTCACTTATGTGATCCATGTTAGACCAAAATTCTGAGCATGTCATCAACATATAAACATAAAATAATGTAGTTTGTCATTATCAACTTCTTAAAATAAACACGGTGGTGAGAATTACACATTTGTGTAGCCATAAACTATCGATTTCAGTACCATTGCCGGTGCTTGCTTCCAAGCTATATAAGCTTTTATTCAATCGCACACACTAGTTTCTCCTTACCTTTGACCTCAAATCCTTGTGGTACATTCTATATATATTTCTCTTCCAAATCACATGGAGAAAGGCTATTTTAACATCAAGTTGTTCTAAATTAAAATCTTTAGTAGCCACAATACTTAAAACAATATGAATAGAAATTATTTTAACAATTAGAGAAAAAATCTTATCAAAATCAATACCCTTTTTTACGTACCGTCCTACAACTAATCTGCTTTAAATCTCTTCTTACCTCCATCCTCCTCTTTCCTTATAAACCCCTTTTGTTTGTAAAGCCTTCTAACCTACAAACAACATAATTTCCAAATGGAGTTTTTAGCAAAGGCCATTTCTTCTTCCATTACGTATCCCGGACCTTGGTATCCACCTGCATAGCTTCATCATAATATTCTGGTTCACCAATATCAGTTAGCAAAATAGTATACAAAGAGGGAGAGAATCTTTATGGAGGTCTACTTATCCTTGAAGATCATCTAACATTCATAGGAGTTTGTGGTATTTGTTGTTGATGTTGTTGCCCAGCATGAGGAACCACTGAAACATCATTATTTGGAATATCATCCAACACTGCATAATCATTTTTTTTCTTCTCATGCTGTAGCAACAGATATTTGTACAACACTTTCTCATTGAATATGACATCCCTGCTTCTCACAATTTTCTGATTTTCAAAATCCCGAGTCCTATAACCGATTCATCAATGACACTATCCAACTTAAAATATACATTTCTTTGGTTTTGCATCAAGCTTGGTTCTATTTCGGAATCATGTTTATTCTTCCTGGCGAAAGTTTTGAGAAAGAATAACTCACCTTCTGCTCATGCTTCCTCTGGAATACAACCCAAAGATTAGAAGGTTTCAATTGTCGCTCATGATGTTTATAATTCTGCCCGCATTTTTAAAGAGCAGCTTGACATCACAATCTCATAGTCATGCACGCTCCATTATTGTTCTATTCATGCGCTCAGCCACTCCATTTTTCTGTGGAGTCCTTGGAACCGTTTTATGCCTACGAATACCATTAGAGGAACAATAATCTTCAAACTCTTTGCTGCAATACTCACCACCATTATCAGATCTAAGACATTTTAGCTTTTACTTGTCTACGTTTCTCCATTAAGCTTCTCCGACGCAAAAGTTTCCAAATACATGGATCTCTGCCCTGAGAAATAAATCCATACCTTTCGATTTACATCATCAATGAATGTAACATAATACGAAACCATAGGAAGATACACAGGCTGATCTATACATCCATATACACAAGCTCAATTCTCATCTTCCTTTTGCTTCCATCCTTGAAAACTTCCTCTCTTTTTTTTCTTTTTTCATACAACTTTCAATCCATATTAACACATTTAGACCTAGTAAAATATTATTTGAATGAAGTAATTTCATACCTTTTGCACTCATATGCCCAAGTCTATTATGCCACGATCTTTGATTGATCCCCAACAAGCATATGATTTTTCTTTGAACAGCAACAACTGTTCCTGAACATTGACCTTTTTCATAACAATTAAAGTAAATGGAACAATATGACCTATACAAAGATATAAGGTGCCTACTTTCACACCTTTTGCTACCACTAAGGCACCCTTTGTGACCTTCAAATTTTTATCACTAAATGTAACAATACAACCTTCATCATCTAGTTGCTTTGCTGAAATTAAATTTATGCTTAACTTTGGAACATGCCTTACCTCATGTAGTATCCAATGATTCTCATTTTGCAACTTAATCTTGATTCTTCCATTTCCAACAATATGGCGAGTTCGTTATCTCTTAAATAAACCAACCCAAAATCATGGACATAATCGAAAATAACTGGGAACAACATGATAAACTAAATTAACACCAAGAATCATCAACATTATCAAGGGAAAGAATCAAAGCATCCTCATTAGATTTATTACTTACCACATTTTCCTCTTTATTTCCTTCCTTTTGTCTCCTTTATTTTTTCGAGACCAACAATCTTTCTTTAAATGACCTGCTTACCATAGTACCAGCAATCCCTCTTGTCTCTAGATTGGGACGTTTTGTTCTTTGATTTTCCTCTTGACTTCCCATGATTTCCGAAATTGTTTCCTCTCTCCTTTTTTCTGCCCCTGCTTTCTACATTCAAAATACTGCCTGATGTGGATGTTCCACTTGAGCTTTTCCTATGAATTTCCTCGCTCAAAATAACACCAACAACATCATCAAATTTCAATGTATTCAAACCAGAAACAGAATTGCTAACAACCATTACCAAGCTATTCCAACTTTTAGGCAAAGAACACAGAATCAAAAGAGCCCTAATTTCTTCATCAAAGTTTACTTTTACAGAAGTTAATTGACTGGTGACCGTATTAAACTCATTTAAATGATTAGTAACTGACCCACCTTCTACCATTTTCATAGTAAATAAACGCTTCATAAGAAATACCTTATTCGAAGCAGAAGGTTTTTCATATAATTTCACTAGGTTTCCATCAATTCTTGAGTTGTCTTTGTTGTTATAATATTGAACGCCACCGATTGTGCCAGGCATAAACAAATACTACCAAGAGCATTTCTATCCAAAATTTCCCAGTCCTCATCAGACATTGCTGCGGGTTTCTTGGTTTTCCCTTCCAATGGCCGCCATAAATCCTTCTGATAGAGGTAGTCCTCCATCTGCATATTCCATAACTGATAGTTCTGCCCATTAAACTTCTCAACCTTCTTACCCTCGTCTGCCATTACTCCCACTCAATCGTGATACTTTCCTACATACAATAATCGAAACACAACCCACTCTGATACCACTTGTTAGGGTTAGAAAGGCAGATATCTTACAATTAAATGCATATTTAATTAATAAATAGAGAAACTAAAACAGACGTAGAATAAATTATAACACAGAGAATTTAACATGGTTCACCCAATTTGGGCTACATCCACCAAACTGTAGCCATCCAATAATTTTATTATCCAGTACAAAAACCTATTACAATCTTGTGAATAATCATGTTTTTCATCATACTGTAACCCCCATCCAAACCCTAATGTCTCCACATACCAACACTAATGTCTCTTGAGAAGCAAGAGTAGGGACATCTTCAACAAGGTGACTTAATAAAGTTCTATTAACTTAAGACCGTACAATGGCTACAACCTCCTTGGGCATGTCAAAAAGATGAGAAATTGAAGTTTGGGGAAGGTTAAAGGAAGTAGGAGGGAGAGAAATGGATGGGATGGTAGAAGAGATAATTGACATGGTATATTGGATAAGAAATGAAAGGAAGGGAATCTCAAGCGGTAGGAGAAGGATTAGGAGAAGAGTCAATGATAATAGGGGAAATGGAAGGAGTGAGAGTGGGAGTGGAGATGTCCACAAAGATATCAATAGAAGGAGGTGAAATGAAGATGGTAGAAGGAATAGTGGATGCAAAAGGAGATGTAGAGATGGGAGAAGAAGGTTGAGAAATAGAAATGGAAGGTGTGGAAGATGGAGAGGGACCCTCTTGAACTTCAACTATCTACTTATCTGTAATTATTTTCACCTTTCTAGTTCTTTTAGCCTACAGGTTAGCCCCTTTAGTAGGTTCAACTTTCCTTTTATATACCTTGGGATTTGTTTTAGGCTACCTCTCTTCTTCTTTAGTATTCTTAGTTGTACCTTTAGCCTTAGAAGATGTCCCTACCTCACTTTCTATTGACTCCTCTTCATGCTCAACTTATTCTTTTGCTTGTTCCTCTTCTTTATAAGATGGATCTTGCTCTTCCTCTATCTGTTCAAATATCAATTCAAATCCCTTATCCATAAGAGCAGAAGATTGGGCCTCTACCCATATCTTAGTGAATCTCAGGATTGGCCTAGTAACCATATTAAGATTTGTAACCTCTTCCTTGACCCAATTCGGGAGTGGTATTGGCCTATTTGCTATCTCATTGTATTCCTTCTCTTGAAGCACATTGCCATCATCTTGAATTTGGTTGGGAATAAAAAAAAGATGAAGATATTTTATGTATTCCACTGTCATCTTGGAATAAGTTCTATTCTTGACCTCTAAATCATCATTGCAATTAGCCCATAAGTCTTCAATTTCTATCTTATGTTTGTATTTCTTGCCCTCATATTTCCTCATCTTTCAATAGGGGTCAAAGAGTCTTCTAATGCTGTGAAAGTTGAGGTTAAAGAACTAGAGTTCCATATAGCCCTCTTCCAACTATCATAGGATAGGGCACCCTTGCCCTATTCTTATCTTTCAAAAATATATTGGAAGTACAAAGTTTCCTAGTCATTTCTAGCATTACCATCTTGTCATTAGGATACTTAGGAAACCTCTAAAGTGCCCTAGAGAATCCTTCCATCTTGAGATAAGTTAATTAGAATAATTGCAAAAACAAATCTAGTGGACACAACCTTGCAAGAAAATAGGGAAGATATAACCTTTCTGGATAAATGGACATCCCACAACCTTGTTGTGATTTGACACTAACAAAAAATTATGAGAAAACTAGAGGGATTAGTCCAATTCTAAATACACACTAAAAACCTCGTAAGAGCAATAGAAAGGCAAAGATAAACCTTTTTTTTGTGAGAAAACTAAACAAGGCTAGATGACTACTAAAATTCTGCAAGATGACTATTTTAACAAGATTTACAGAAAACTCAATGATTGAGGTTAAGGTAAAATTGCCCCAAAATCCACACAACATCCAAACTCTGCAAAAGATGAAATTGTTTCTTGAAAGAATACTTTGTCAGGAATCAACAAGGATACAACCTTGGGTGAAAGATAGTTGGTTTTGGACAATGAGAATTTCCAAAAACTCTAAAGATAATATATAAAATTAAATGTAGAGATGCATGCATTATAAAACCCCAAACATGACCATAAGGAAAACCAAATGTGAGGAAATACCTCATGGATTTCTACAAAGGAAGGTTTTTGAACGATTCCCTAGCAACATTTTAACATAAATTCCATGATAGCAGTCACTCAATCTCATCAAAACTATCCCAAATATGCCATCCCCTAGACAACCTAACCTCACTAAGGTTTCCTTGTCTACAAAATTCACATAACACCCCCAAATCAAAGAGATAGGGTAGAAGATTCAATGCATTAACTAGGGAAAAAATATCAATTCCAAAAAGAGTCACATTTATTTCAAGAAAAAACCCTGAAAATAAAATGAGCACCAAAAAAGAAAAAGAAATGAAAAACCTAATATAAATATATACAAGACAACGATCCAATTAACAAATTAAGCCTAAAAATAATTCTTAAGATACTATCCACTAATAGGCAGCAAGACATCATCTCCTGTGAGAGTCTTTATACAATAAGTATTATCCCCAAGAATTTCTAAATTTTGGAATGGGCCATGCCACAGTTTCTCAAAATTTCCATGTTCACCATTTTTTCATGAGCCTTTTCCCAATAAAGAACCAAATCAAATATACAAAATGACTTAACTTGGGTGCGATGGTCAAACTATCATTTAACCACCTCTTATTGTTTAGAGATTTTTTTGTTCGTATTCAATATACTTTACAAAAAAATAATCTTAAAGATTAAGCATACAGTTTCATATCATATAACAATAGTGTTTATCAAAAAAACTATTCTATGATGTATGCCTCGCAAGGCAATTGTATATTAATTTTATAGTTTCTATCTAATCTTTAATTACAAAAAAGGTATATACATATATGCATCATTAGTATGAACTAAAGAGTTAATCCACTTTTCCTTTGTCTTCACCTTTGGTTTTTCCTTGTCGTTGTTTGGATCTTCCTTTATGATATATTTCAGTCCTGGTTTGCAATATAGCCATTGGTTTGCATTGATCAGCTCCTCCTTGGTTATTTCAATCTTTCCATTCTTCATCAACTTTTGAAACTTATCTTTGGAAACTTCTAGAGTGATAGAGACTTACATGAAAACATTATGAGATGTGAGTCTTCTGTTAGACTTTGTAAGTTCCCTCCTAATTCCTTGGTATTTTTCTATATCTCTAGCTTTCCACAAGAACCAAAGAATTTCTATAGTTAGAATCAACCAAAAAAGATTAATTCCTTTTCCTAATCCTTCAATTTTCTGTCATAAAATTTCTTTCTTTATTTTTTCTATTATTTCCCCCCATCCTGTTAAATCAATTAAAAATAAGTTTCGAATTTATTTAGCAAAGAAACAATCAAAGAAGATATGAGAAATAGATTTAGATTTCTTACAAACATCACATACATTTGGATTGCCTTTTAGATAAAAATTTGGTACTTATTGTAACAACTATTAGATGCACAAGACAACTAAGAGGGGGGGTGAATTAGTTGTAGATTAAAACATGAACAATCCCTCATTAAATTTTAAACCCTTATCAAACTTTAAACCCTCATTAAGTATTAGCATAATGTAAACATGTGAAACAATAATGCAAACACAACCATACATAAGCTATGCATATTGCAGTAGCATCATGTTGTACATAGGTGTTGTGGATGAAGAAAACATTGGAGGATATCAAAATATCACATGATGAACCTATTTCTATCTTGTGTGATAATACAAGTGCTATCAATATTTAAAAGAACGTGGTAATGTATTTAAGAACAAAGCATATTTCTATTTGGTATCACTTTCTAAGAGAGAAAGTTGTAGAGAATGAGGTAAAGATAGAGTATGTGTCTACAAAGGATCAAGCTAGAGATATTTTCACCAAGGCTCTTCCTAATGATACTTTTGAGTATCTCCGACAAAAGTTAAGGGTTATTGCCCCTCCTTTCAACTAGATGTATAAGTTGGTGCATCTATTTGGGAAGCATTTCAAGATACATTCTTGGTCCTGGACAAATGTTGAAGGATTCCTCTTAGGAGGAGTAGGTAGTGATGTTTTTGTTGGTATATTCAAGTGGAGCATATCTTGTGTCCCTGAGGGGAGTGTGAAAAAAAGAGCAAGTAGTAGAGGAGCAATGAAGAATGAGTAATGCAAAATGTATAATAGTGAGAGTAGTATGGAGAATAGCAATGGAGAGACAATAGTTGCTTGATAGTGTTTCCTAAAGAGAAGTGTGCAAGTGGTGTCAAAGTGTTGTATGCAAATGACAAAGGAGGAGAGAATAAAAGAAAAAATTATATCCAAGTGTTGTCAAAGGGAAAAATGTTTCCCTTTGCCATTGATGTCAAAGGGGGAGAGTATGATCTAAAAAAAATAGTGGGAGAGCAATGGTTGAAGGAATCCTTAGATAGAGGGAGAGAAAGTGATGATTGTAGAGAGAACAGTGTTTGAAAGAAACAAAGAAAAGATATGTAAGAGATTCCATAGTAAGGGGGAGTGTTGCTTACTGCAGAGTTCTTATTGGTGATAGTTGCTTTGTTGTTGATGGTTTTTTAGATTTGGTGTTGCCATCAATGACAAAAAGGGAGATTGTTGAAAATATGCTATTGGTGTTTTCATTGATGTCAAAAGTTGGTCATTGATGTCAACAATATGGAGATTGTTGGAGATTTCTATTGTTGGAGTTGTTAGTGGTGTTGTTATTAGTGTTGTTTGTACTAGTGCTAAGTGTGGATATATTGTGGTTTGATGTTACATTGATATCAACCCCTAGTGTAGAGATTGTTGGTAGTGCATATGTTGTAGTCATGATGAGAAGGTGTTGTAGTTTTGTGTAGGTGTTGCTGACGCAGTTGATTCACTTGGTTTCCAAGTGCTTTTGATAAAATTTGAATAAAAGAGTGTGCAGTGTGACAAAGGTGTTCATTATTTGTGCTCCACATTTCTTCATGGTTGAAGATATTCTTGTGTGGTTTGGATATGATGATCAGAGGTGTTCAAAGGTTCTATATCCAAGGTTTTAGGTTCTAGAGTGTGCAGCAGTGGAAAATATGTTTGATAGTGTGTCTTCCTATGTAGAAGGTTGTCTGGGAGAAATGGAATTGTGTTGCATTTCTCTGCATTGTTGTTTCCTATCTTGCAGATTTGGAAATATGCTTATATTGTCTATATTTATCTTCCCTTGGATTTTATGGTGTTCAGCTATTCTGGAAGTCTAGATTCATAAGTTATGTTTTGTGGCAATATGTTTGGTTACACAGAATGATAGTGTTCTTAGTTGCAAGTGGTTGTGACAATGTTGCAGAATATTTTGATGATGTGGAATATTTTGGAATGTTGTGGAGTGTTACTATGTGGTTTGTGTGGTGTTTCTAGACCTGGAGAGGTGTGTATATGGTCTCTTGGAGAGGTGTTTCCAATGTTTTCTTCATCCACAACATCTATGTACAACATGATGCTACTGTAATATACATAGGTACTGGTGTTTCCAAATCCTACCCAATTTGCATCTGTATATGCACTCAAGGAGAAATCAATATCCATAGGATACCATAAACCAAAATTTAGAGTGCCCTTCAAGTATCTAAATATCCTTTTTACTACTACAACATGTGACTCTCTAGGATCTTCTTGAAATCTTGTCACAAGACATACTACACACATGATATCCGATCTAGTAGTAGTTAGATATAGTAGTCCACCAATAATTGATCTGTATTTGCTTTGATCAGCCTTAGGAGATTCATCATTTTTTCTCCACTTACAACCAGTAACCATAGGAGTACATAATGATTTAGAATCCTCCATTCCAAACTTCTTCAACATTTCCTTGACATACTTTGACTGTGAGATGAAAATACCTTTTTCTAATTGATTGATTTGTAATCCAAGGAAGAAATTCATCTCCCCACACATTGACATTTCAAACTCTTTTTGCATCTCATCTAAAAACTTCTTGCACATACTTTCATTTCCTCCAAAGATAATGTCATCAACATACACTACCACAATCAAGATTTTTCTCCCTCAACCTTGAAGTATAGGTTGCTATCCACGGTACCTTTTTTGAATCCTTGCTACAACAAGTACTTATCCAACCTTGCATACCAAGCTCTGGGAGCTTGTTTGAGGCCATACAATGCCTTCTTCAACCTGCAGACCATACCAACATCATTTGATAACTGAAAACCTTTCGGTTGTTCAATGTACACTTCTTCTAACTCACCATTCAAGACTACAGACTTGACATCCATTTGATATACCTTGAAATATTTATGTTTTGCAAAACCAAAATCATCTTAATAGCTTCCATCCTTTCCACCAAAGAAAAAGTCTCTTCAAAATCTATTCCTTCCACTTGTGAGTAGCCCTTACACACAAGTCTAGCCTTATTTCTGACAAATTTTCCATCCTCGTTCTTGTTCCTGAAAACTCAATTCCTAGCACATTCTTACTTGCTAGTCTTGGGACCAATTCCAAAGTCTGATTCTTCTCAATCTGCTCTAACTATTCTTTCATAGCTTTGATCCAATTCTCATCTTTGCATGCCTCAACCACTATTTTGGGTTCTACCTCTGAAAGTAAATAAAATTTTACCTATTCCTCTATCATACATCTTTTCCCCTTGTCAACACACCTTTTCTCTTATCTCCAATGATTTGATCTTTAGAATGATTCTTTTGCACACAATTAGGAGTTTTAGGGATCTTTTTTGGAGCTTCTTCCTCTTCAACTGTCATCTCTTTTTCTTTGACTACATCATTTTCTTCTTCACTACAAGGGGGTTCATCATATTCATATCCTTCTATCAGAACAAAACTCAAATGTGGTTCTTCATCCACCTTAACAATTGTACTTTCAACAATATTCTTCAACCTTTTATTATAGCACCGATATGCTTTACTTCTTGTAGAGTATTCAAGGAAAATTCCTTCATCAGATCTTGCATCAAACTTTCCTAAGTTTTACTCATCTCTTTTGATATAGCATTTACTTCCAAAAACTCTGAAATATTTCACAGTAGAAGGTTTTCCTTACCATAACTCATAGGGAATCTTTGAAATATTCACTCTTGCTTGACCTCTATTAAGAATGTAGATAGTAGTGTGAATAACTTCTCTTTAATAGACATCTAATAGATTTACTTCCTTCATTATAGTCCTTGTCGCTTCTTGAACTGTTCTATTATTTGTCTCCACTACTCCATTCTACTAAGGAGTCCTAAGATCTGACAAAAGCCTCTTAATTCCATGATCTTCACAAAAACTTGTTACTCATTATAGGTGAACTAACCACCTCTATCATACCTTAAGAACTTGATTTTCACATCCATTTCATTCTCAACCATAGACTTAAATTCTTTAAACTTATCTAGAGCTTCTAATTTTTCTTTGAGAAATATAACCCAAGTCATTCTAGAATAATCATCAATCAATAACATGAGATACCTATTACCATGAGAGCTTCTTATTCTGATAGGTCCACATAGGTCTGTATGCACCAACTCCAAAGGTCCTATAGTAGAATATTCTTTAGTCTTGAACCTCTTATTTGTTTGCTTCCCAACCTGACATTCCTTGCAAATTGTATTGATAGGCTTTGTAATTCTTGTCAAATCTCTCACAACATCAGGAGAACTAATCTTTACTAGGCTATCAAAATTGATGTGACCCATTCTTCTATGCCATAGCCAACTTTCATTGATTTGAGACATAAAGCACTTAGCGCCACTACCTTTGATTTGATAAAAAAATACCTTTATTATTCTATCTGCAACAACCAAAGTTTTGGATCTTCCTTTTCTAATTTCACAACCATCATCCTGAAACACCAAATTGTATCCTTTGTTGCACATTTTTCCTACACTGAGAAGATAATGCCAGAGACCCTTGACATAAAGAACATCATATGTTTTATGCTTTCCATCGAAACTACTTGAACCTTTTCCACAGATCTTAGTAGATGTATCATCACCAAACTTAACAAGACCACCATCATAATTTTGAAGTTTAACAAACTTACTCTTATCACCTGTCATATGATTTGAGCATCCACTATCAATTATCTAGTAATTTATCTTCTCTATTGCATGAAAAGCAGTCACCATAGTTCCTTCAATGTTGTGACCTGTTATCAGAGCACTTTACTTCACACATCTTTCATAATTAGTAGAATTAGTTCCAAAATTTAGAGCCATGAACAAGAACTCATCACTGTCATCATTAGGATAGTATGATTCCTCATCAACAGATGTACACCATTGTATTTTTCAACATAATAAATCTTCTTGACAAATTTTCATTTATGATCCTTATGTTGTCATTTGAAACTTTGATTGGACATTTAGAAGCATAATGACCTATCTTTCCACAATTGAAACACTTGAAGGGTAACTTACCTCTGTATTTTCCAGTGCCATTTTTCAATCTCCTTACAATATTTGCTTCCACCTCATCAAGATCATCAAGATCTAATTCATCAACCTTCTCTGCCTTGCTGAATTTAAAAGAAATCTATTTTTTTGTAGTATCTTTACCAAACTCTTTAATTCATAAGAAATTAAAGCACCAAATATCTGATCTCTAGAATAATTATCCAAATTATGAGCTTCTTTAATAGCAAAAACTTTAGAACTATAATTTTTAGGAAGAGTTCTCAATACCTTTTTCACAACCTCACTTTCTTCTAGCTTACCACCAAGACCGTTGATGGCATTGATGACTTCGTCCACTCTGAGCATGTAGGATGTAATATCTTCATCTTTAGGCATCCTTAGGGTTTCAAATTTGGCTTTGTAGCTCGACACCTTTTCTTGATTGAATTTATCATCTCCTTCATAAATACTCTCCAACTTTGTCCAGATCTCTTTTGCAGTTTTAGGCTTACCACTTTCCCAAGTTCTGAATCAAAAAGTTCACTCAATATAACATTTCTTGATTTTCCATCATTCTCATATTCCTTGATCTTATCATCACTTTTAGACCATTAGCAGGCATAATATATCCTTTTTCAACTAATTTCCAAACACCAAACCCTAGGGAGACAAGAAAGGATTCCATCCTATCTTTCAAGTAAGCATAATTCATTCCATCAAACATGGGAGCTTTGGCACCCTTTGTGTGTGCCATCCAGATCTACCTCAAGCAATTAAGTTTTCTCCAAGGAAACACAACTTTGATACCAATTGTTAGATGCATAGGACAACTGAGAGGGGGGTGAATCAATTTTAGATTAAAACATTCAATCCATTATTGACTTTCAAATCCTTATCAAACTTTAAACCCTCATTAAACATTAGTAGAATGTAAACATGTGGAACAATAATACAAACACAACCATACATAAAAGTGATGAGGTAAAAATAACCTCATCAATATAATTGTGGACATGAAAATTGTACTCCTTTGCAGAAAGTACAATATGTGGCCTAATTAGGTCTTATTTTAGACAACCCTACATCAATCACCCCTTATAAACTATATTTATAGGCCCCTAATGCTCATGATTTTGGAATTTAAGGCCTATTCCACTCTCAAATTATACAAATCCTGACAAGCAACACTCAAACCACTCAAATTTCACGAAACCCACCTCAAAAATCCCTGGTGGGACTAAGTTGCCCAGGGTGGCGACTTAGTCCCTTTTGAGGTGTTTTTCACTTTTGAGCGGGAAAATCACCGACCTAATTCAAATTCTTGAGGGATGTCAGCTTGTGAAGTTAAAATAATGAATAATTTAGTGTTAATGCCTATAAATACATGTTTTTAGGTCATTTTTCAAAACATTAAGTCATTTTTACAAAACAAAATTAAGAGTGAAGAATCAAATATCTTTCACAAGAAGTTTCATTAGTCTATCTACAACAAAGTTGAAGCTTTAGGGCAACAAGCTATGGTTTTTGCAGGTCTTCAAGCTTAAGATCTTACATTGCAAAGGGTTGATCATGGATGCCTATGGTGAATCATGGAGGAATCTAGGTTGAGGAGATACAACTAGCCATCAAATCAAGCCTAAAATCTTGTTTTCAAAGTGATTCCATATTCCATTTTCTCTCTATCTTAAGCCTAAGGAAGGTTTGCATGTCATTTAGATTTATTTCTAATGTGATTTACTATCTGTTAGAGTGAGTCTTGCATTGTTCTAAATCCATTTATGCATCTTATTCTTGCACATTAGAATAGGGTTGCATCTCATTTTTCAGACTTCCTAGTCTTAGACACACTTAGGGCTAGGGTTTTATGCAAATTTTATGTCTTCCAATGTTTAGAAACCAACTAGGGGTTTGACCAAGGAAAATCCCCATTAGAAACCAATTTATACTTTGTTTTGTAGGTATTTTTGCAGATTCAGATTCTCGTTAGAAAACAGAGTGCAGATTGTGGGCTTTCGTTTCCACTTTCAGATTTGCAGAAAATACTAAGTGGACTAAGTCACCAATAGTGGCGACTTAGTCCCATTGCACTGGTTTTTCAAAAAAATTAACATTTTTAGACACCCATTTGGCAGAAACAACTTTCTGGACTGTTTTCCTGATCTGGGACTAAGTCACCCAGCTTGGCGTAAGTGTCCCAGTTGGCTCAAAAATCAAGTTTTCTAGAATTTCAGAGGTTTTTGTAGTCTCCATTATGCTCCTCATTAGTTTCTAGGTGCACAATTTCAGTTTAACATCTTTATTTTGTTCTTTATTGCATTCATTTTATCTTTCAACATATCATAATGTGTTTTCAAACAACTTGCATTTCTTAGGTCTTGCATTAATAATCATCTTTTATTTTCAGTTTATTATGTTTAGACATCATATTTAGGCATATTTCATCTATCTTACATTAATATTGAGTGTTTACATTGCATTTTGGCCCATTCTTTCCCATTTTAGGTGAAAAACCCTAGAAGGGCTAGAAAGCATTTGGGTGCCAAAATCTTTGTTTACAATAATGAACTAAATACTCTTCCTCATATCTTCTAGTAACCTTTACCTTGCCAATTAATTATCTTTAGGATTAATAATTACTTGATTTTTGTGAGAAGTTGTATAATCTTTATTTTCTGAAATTAATTGAAATAAGTTAATCCGTGCTGACATAATGGTTTAGTTTCTAAGTATTGTACAGGTTAATATGCATAATTGGTCATCATGACCAGCCAGTGGAATCAACGCAGACTTCCAAATAGTTGAAGACAAGCACCAAAATAATAGGCACCAAAATTTTAGGGAGGACATGATGGATCGAGTTTTTGAAGCCTTTTGTTGTTTTCTATTAAAAGACTTTATGGCTCACTCCGAGCCTCTTTAATGTTTTATGTAGTGGACTTAACTCCGTTAGTTTTTTAGAATCAATTAAATAATTTTTCAATTGTAATATTTACCATCTAAATTATAGGATTTTGTCAGTTGTTTTTGTATAAATATGTAATTGTCAGAAGCAAAGAACACACAGAGAGATTTTGTTATGTTGTCACTATGTTTCTGAGTTATACTTTCAATAAAATAAGTTTTTCCCTCATACTGAGTTATTAAGTATTGTGAATGAATTCATTTTTAATGGGGTAATCTTGAAGTTACAAATCTATGTGATTTGAGCTATGTGTAGGAACACCTAAGAGCTGGCCACTCGAGGGACTGTAGATTAGATAGATAAGTTATTTTTTTTAATCCTGTTGTTTTCATTGTGTAAATGGTAAACATGAGTGAAGTTTATTTTCATATATTGAGACCCTATAGGTTGTAGTTGAGTTTGTAATCTTTAAGTTCTACTGTCTGAAGTTCTGGAGTACCTACTTTCATTTGTTAGTTTCAAGTTAAGTTTTTTTCTGTTAATTGTTAAGTTTGTTGTCCGTTGTTAGTTAGATGTTTCATAGTTTCTTTACAAGAATTTCCTCTTAAAAAATTTACACACTTCTTAGCTTAATTATCTCCTTGCTTTCTAGTTTAATCATTATGCTTTTTAGATTAATAATCTCCCGCTTTCTAGTTTAGTTATTTCAAGCTTTCTAGGTAAATGATTTCATGCTTTCTAGTTTAGTGGCCTCTTAGTTTAAAGTCTTATTTCAGCTGTTCCAAATACTTAGAAAATATGAGAGAGATAGTCAGGATGTCTTCTAGCATATTATAGCCTTCGAACACTGCCTAGTTGATGGAATACAAGCCAAAACATAAAATACTGAGACCTTATCCATCTACTGTCCTAGGTGCCAAAACAAACATCTGTTAAGAGAATGCCCTTTGGAAAAAGTTGGAAAAATTGATGTTTGTGAAGTTTGTGAGAAGAGCCATCCCCCTGACTAGTGTGAGATTTTGAATGCCATCAAAAATTCTAAGAAAAGAACATCTTCGATTGAAGAAGAGATCAACTTGGTAAATCAAAGACCTGGAGCAAATTTTTCTATGGTCAAAATTCAAACCCTACCTGGAGACCTCAACTGAATTGGAATAATAATCAATGGATGCTACCTTGGCCTCAAGCTCCTTCTCCAGTACCACCTAATTGGGGAACTTACCCTTGGGGACTAGCTGAATTGACAAACTAGTCTTGGGGAAACCCTCAATGGTCCAATTAGACTCAGCAACAGTGGTATCCTCAGAATCCTGCTCCTCAATGGAATCAACCTCAGAATCAATTTTATACTGGTCCTAGAAGGATGCCTAATCAATAGAAAAATATTTTACCACCTCCCCAGAACATTCAAAAAATGAGCAAGTTAATCAACCACCACTTCCGGCATAGCCTATTCCTAATCCAAAGAAAAACCGTCAAAATACTCCGGTGTATTCTACCAAATAGGAAAATGTGATTGACTTGAATGCTATTCATTGTGGAAACCTATAGTTAAGGTCAGGAAAAACACTTCCATAGCTGACCATTGTTGAAATATTGGATGAGCCTATTAAAGATTTTGTTGATACAGCTAAAACATCTTCCACATCTTTAGGGCAAAATCTAGTTAGCACCCAAGCCAAGACTTTCAAGCCATCTCTAGCTGAAGCTTCTGACCTACCTCAGGAGGAGGGGGTTAGTATCCAACTGATTCTCTAAAGGATTCCTTTCCTAAAGATAAAACTCAAGCACCTTTTCCAGAGCATCTGAAGCCAACCATTGTGAAAGATACTCTAGAAATGTCCACGCCTACCAAAACTATGTTGATAAAAGAAATCAAATAGCTAAAAATTGAAGTTCCTTTACTACAAGCAATTAAGGAGATCCTTGAATTTAAATCAACTGATCAAACAATTGTGTATCAAAACTCCAGGGAGGAAACCAAAATAGATAAATACCATTCACATAAATGGTTATCTAGCTGAGTTTTTGGCTAGAAAGACCATTGCTCTGAAATATGATGAACTAGGTAGCCCACTTATAACAATAACAATCAATGAGGTAGCAATACCTAATGCACTATTGGACCTAGGAGCAGCCATTAATATAATGACTGTTGATGTAATGGAAAAGTTGGGGCTCACTGATTTACGCCCCACAACTACAGTTTTGCAAATGGAAAACCAATCCATAGCCATTCCCAAAGGTGTTATCAGGAATGTTCTTGATAAAGTTGAGGGATGGGAGTATTTGGTGGACTTTCAAATAATTCAGTCCCTTACACCCAAAGACAGTTACCCAATAATTCTAGGAAGACCATGGTTGGCTACTATTGTAGCCAAAATTGACTGCAGAGGAGGAATGACCATTTCACATGGTCCTGATAGAAAACACTTATTCTTGTATCCTCCTGCTAAGCCTGCTGAATATAATAAAGTATGGGTGGATGAACTAGAAGGTCCCAAGGGACAAGAAAATTTAGCTTCACTGGCCATGGTCGTCATCAAACAACATGGTGAAGAATTGAAGGATGAATTGGAAAACACGGAAAATCTTACCATGGATTCAAGTAACGAGGAGATGTTAGACATAGAAGAGATCCTAAGACAACCCATTGTTGACCACACTGAATTCGATAACACCAGTTTCATGGGAATGCCTTGTCCTCTAGAAAATATCATTCAAAAAATGGACCATTTCTTTGAGGAAATTGCCAGACTTCATAGAACCATACCTCATAGTTGTCCCCTTAACACATTGACAAGACCAATGTACACTATCACATCCAACCATCCGGGTGTTAAAGCCATTATGTTGTTTCTAGGAAAAACTTTGAACATTCAAAGTTGGTTGACCGAGCTTGAAGAACAAAAATTGTTTGATATCCTAGTGAATAGATCTAAAGCTTTTGCTTGGGACTACACAGATATGAGAGGAATACATCCAAGTGTATGTACTCATCATATTTGCACTGAGGATGTTCGACTTGTTCACCAACCACAATGAAGACTCAATCCTTCCTTGAAAGATATCGTTAAAAATGAAATTGAGAAACTCCTACAAGTGGGATTTATTTATCCCATTTCTAACAGTAAATGGGTTTCACCATTGGTTGTGGTTCCAAAGAAAAATGGGAAGTGTAGAGTGTGCGTAGACTATAGGGAACTTGACAAAGCAACCCACACAGATTATATTCCACTACCATTTATAGACCAGGTCTTGGGTAATTTTACTAGAAGAAAATATTTCTCATTACTGGACGGATTCAGTGGACACAATCAGATATAGGTAGCAACAAAAGACCAGGATAAAACAACTTTTACTTGCCCCTGGGGAACATTTACATATTGAGTTCTTCCTTTTGGGCTTTGCAATGCTCCTGCAACATTTCAAAGAGCTATCCTAGCCATATTTGTTGAGTTAGTGAATGGGTGTGTGGAAGTTTATTTGGATGACTTCACTGTGTATGGGTCTACATTTGATGAAGCCCTCCAAAATCTGGATAAAGTGTTAAAGCGATGTGAGTATAATTGTTTGTCCCTAAGCCATGAAAAAATGTTTGATAATCGTAGAACAAGGAATAGTGCCCTCCATTATCATTTCGCCCTATATTATTATATCCTTTCATAATAAATTAAAATTATTATGACTTTTCCATCATAATAATTTAACCATTAGTTAGTTGTCCCATCCATGTCATAATAATTTGCCACCACCCTCACCAAATCATGTAACTATCCTGTTACGTCAACAAAAGGTAAGTGATATTCAATTTAATGACAAGTTGTAAGGTTCGTACGATTTTCTTTGCTTAAAGTAAGTAATTATTGTTGGCAACACAAGGGAAGACAACTAAGAGGGGAGGTGAATCAATTGTCACAGAAATTATACAAATTAAACTTATTCTCAAATCTAATATATAAACATGAAAGCATAAACAATCACCACATAAAAAACACACATAGCACCAAGATTTTTTATGTGGAAGCCCAGTTAGGGGAAAAACCATGGTGGAGGTTAATCCACAAGATTATTCTTTAATAAAATTATAAAAAGATTATAAATGGGGAATGCACATGCATTCAGGCACATTGCCTAGAGCTCATTGCTCAAATACAAAAGGCTTACTGCCCAAAGGAAGACTCACTGTCTTACAGTCACATTTGGATTACATACAGAAGATTTTGAACTGAGAAAATAACATCTTCTAATGCTTGATTATAGTTTCGGTTAAGCACATAAACACTTTCTTCTACTCACTCTTCTTCACACTTTACTTTTGCCTTCGAAAGATTAGAACATTGTTTGCACGCAACACTCACACCATGTCTTCAAATGGTATAAACAATCGATCATATATATTTGCAACTAAGGATAACATCAACTACATGTCGGCCCAACAAAATATAAAATGTGTACAAACTATCGGCCCAAATCAATAAACAATTATCAATGCGCACCAAACAATGTTGGCCAAAACATAGTAAGGACCCAAAACAACATGTCTCAAACATGAAACACCTTAAACAATTATGCCTCGAAGATCCGCAACATGCTACAATCACCATGTCAGCCATGATCATGAAAAACATGAACTCACAAAAGAAAATCACCAATCGCGAACACCGATCAATGCAAACCAACAACATAGATAGAGCATGATCTAGAAACATCCACAACAAATCAAATTAATAGAATCACATCATCTTCTTTCAATAACACCAACTAAAGCAACAAAACAACTGATAGAACACAAATAATCATAACTCAATCAAATCTTCATGTGAACCTCTAAAACTTCATGTGGATAAAATAGATATAATTTTCAACAAAACTTTTAATCCACAACCTCTTATCATCAATATACTGAGCTAGCCACCATGCTGAACTTCACTGCACCACCAACAACCTTCAACTAATTTTATTACAATATTCTCAACATCCTCGACATATATAGCCTTAAAGACATTAATGCCAATAGTGTTGACATCAATGAAAACCACAAATCATCAATATCCAACAATTATTTGTGAATAAAAATTAATTAATTGGCAAGAGCCACTCTCTTTCCAAATTTAGTAAAATGTGCCATCGCGTGATTGCTTGAAGTATGGAAATATCTGTGCATTTTCCCATGCAGAATCATCATGATTATATAGTAAAAATCAAGTAAGAATTAATTCCTCTTCCATTGATTATATCAAAATTATATTTCCTTCTATCTGCAATTCATTTGTTTAAACAAGTTGAGTGTCACAACATTTCCAGGAAATTTAATAGAGTAATAAGGGAAGTATAGAATGGGAGGAGTTAAGAAAAAGTCTGAACCATCCTCGATAGATAAATTGTTAGCATTGGGAAACATTGCAAACCTATTTCAAAAAGTTGGGTGGCTAAAATTTATGAAGTTTGAGGGACATATTGAGTAGCTAGTAAAGGAATTTGTTGAAAATTTTGCAGACCGACAAAGTGTGGTGCATGGCAGGAATTTTTGGGTAAGTCCAAAAATCATTTCCCATCTCTCTGGTCTTGAGAATAGAGGCATTAATTTGACTAAAAGTACAAATATTACTTATTAGAGGATGGTAGAATTGTTTCATAGAGAAGGTGAACCTCAACCTCTGATAACTATAAGTACTAGAGGGAAAAATAAAGGTTTCCAAACAATGTCTATCTCAGAACCTTGGAGAACTATTGTAGCTTGGATAATTAAGTATTTTACCTATGAAGGGCACGTAGCAACAGTAGTAGGTTCCCCTTTTCGGATGCTTATCCATTTGCACCATGGCATCGAAGACCCTTCTCTTAGGGTTAATTTTCTAGCATTCTTGTGTGATTCAATTACTAGTATGATAGAAAAGTATAAAATTGGTATAGGGCCACTCAAACACCACAACCTTATTCAATTAATATGCAAGTACCATTTTTGCAAGAAACCATAAAAGAAATGGTAGAAACTCCTACAAAAAATTGAGAATGTGAAGTCTGAAAGACCTCTTGAGGAGGGTGAGTCATCCAAACAAGTAGCCCCATCTTTAGAAGAACCCTCCTCTAAAAATTTAGGTGTTCCAGAATCTCAACAAACCTCAACAACTCCTAGCGGTGAAGCACCGAAAATTCCAAAGTAGTTAGAAAATGTAGAAATTGTACATTCTGGAGATGAAGAAGAGCCTTCTCACAAGAGGAAGAAACAAACCAAAGTAACCTTCTAAACAACCCCTCCTTTATAGAGAAGTAAAAGGTTATTTGCTGAGTCTAGTGAAACTGTGGCTCATGATGTAGGAAGTACCTCTAAAAAGAAGAAGCCTAAGACTAAAACACAAACATTACAAACTGATAATCAACTTGGTGAGAAGGAAATAAAAGAAGGTGAGGAACAGGCTAGTCAATCTCCTAGGGTTGAAGAGGAAAATATGCCATCTCCAACAGAAAAGGAAGAGGAAAGGGTACAATTGCCACATTTTGTAGATATTGAGGATGATCTTGTGGGACAGTTGTCCCCCTTTATTGACAAAATTATTGACCTAGGTGATGAGCCTAGTTTTTGGTCTAGTTTTGGGTAGAATCTATAGTCTATTTTCTCATAGATGTCATGGAATTTAATGCTTAAGTGTTGGTATTGGCTTAATGTTTCCCTCAAACCATTGGAATTTGACATTATCCTATCTTTGCAAGCTTTAATGATATTTGGCATAATATGTGGGTCATCTATATTGATTTTGCATTTGATTAATGGATGTTTCTTTGAGTGGTTATTAATGTGCAGTTGTTATGCCTACTAACCTTGGCCTGCAGATTTAATACGCCAAGTTAAGGAAGACACCGCCAGATGGGCATGCCCCATAACGTCCAGCTGAGAAATCACTCCAAGTCAAAGGCAGTCAGCAACAAAGATTCTTCATGCAACTAAACGTAACCACCTTGTAGGGGACCTTAATGATTGAGCATGCATGGGCATTACTGCTATGTTGGATCTACGCTTGACTTGCATGTCTGACCGGATTCCATGCATGCATAACCATCGTCACTCCACTTTCCCTTGTTTTCCCTAAATGGTGTCCTCCCAGTTGTGGAGTTGACTGCCTTGTTTAGCTATAGTATAAATAATGATTTGACGCTCCTTCTTTAGAAGGTTGCACGATTTGACATTGTACTCTCATTCTCTAGTAATACAGACAAACACATTACTTTGTGTATGCATGATTTACAGTGAATAAAATAAAGTTATGAGTTCGAGCATCTGAGTTCAAGTTAGTTTAGAGGATACTTATCCAAGGGGCCCCACTTGGTGAGTAATCTGTTCTCTTAGTTTAACATTAACTTAGTATTATCTGTTGTTTGATACTTAGTTAGAAATCTGGCATTGACTGTTCCTGCAGCCACTAGAATTCCATTATGTGACTGTTCCTGCAGCCACTAGAATTCCATTATGTGACTATTCCTACAGCCAAAGCGGACAGAGTAGTCTATTTTTGTCGCATAGATTTTCATTCTTGCTCTGCATTTTAGCTTAAGCATAGTTGTTGGTTGATGTTCAACATTTTCTTTATTTCCTTTCAGCAATTTACTTTCAATATTGTGTTTCTTAGTTGTAGAATGCAATGACTACTTGAGCCCGTAGAGCACATACAATGCTGACCCATTTCAAGTTCACATCCCTGGGTTGACAAGTTAAATGTACCTTCGTGATGATTGAATGGCTATTCAGGTTAGATGTCCATTCTCTGAATCAAGGCTATAAAAGCTTAGTTATGAGATCATTATAGGAGGCCAACATTTTTGGCGTCGTTGCCGAGGATGGTGTCAAGCTAGGAAGTTTTTTTGGAGTCATTGGTAGTTTTTGTTGTAGTGGTTTTGAATGTTGTTCTTAGCATATCCTCATTTAGGAAGTAATGATTGTGGTGGTGTGGAGCTAATCGGTCTCAGAAGTGGGAGATTGTTGGTATGTGTGTTGATCATGCTATATGGCCATGGTATCTTTGTACACCTGGCCCCAGTCACAAATCGGTCAAGTGGGTTGAGCCACAGGCGGGGGTTCGGTGTGGGCCCATTTCTTCCTACTTTTCGCGTGATCATTGAAAAAGAGAAAAATCAATGAAAAAAAAATATCTGATTTTGTAGAACCAAAAATCTAGAAGCTTCTAAACTTGTTAAAAAGGGGTTCGGATGGGTATTACGGTATGATGAAAAATCACGATTATTAAGTTTAATAGGTTTTGCTTGGATAATAAAAGTATTGGATGGGCTGCGGTTTGGTGGATGTAGCGCCAAGAATGGGTGAACCACGTTAGATTACGTGTTGGCTTTATTATGAATGTTTTAGTTCTCTGTTTTATTTATTAAAATATGCATTTAATTATTAGATCGCCATCTCTAACCCTACTTGTTGACCCCCGATTCTTTACCAATTCTTTGTGTGAGACTGATAGTGAGTGATACGCATGCATAGAGGAAGGAGAAAGGATGCTTATGGGAGATTCCTTCCTAACAATCCTCATCCATTCTAGCTAGTTGAGAAACAAAACCTGCCAGAAGAAGAAGAAGAAGATCTGCACCCCTTTGCAGACACATATCCTGACTTGACCAGCTCTGAAGTCTCCTCGGAAGACCAAAATCAGCTTGAGAACCCCTTTATCTTAGAACCACATCAAGTAGGCATAGGTGATGCAAATAGGAATAGAAAAAATCAACCAGCTTTTCCTTTCCCCATTGCTCTTCAAAATGAAGTTGACAACATCAAGAAAATTCTTGCCTCAGTACTCCCCAAGTTTTATGGGCTTGTGATAGGAGATCCTGATACCTTCTTATTTGAGTTTGACATACTCTGTAGAAGTTATGATTATACTATTGATGCCCATAGGCTTAAGTTATTCCCCACCACTTTGAAAGAGGCTGCACTAAGATGGTTCATGAGCCTAGGCAGAGATACTGTGGAAACTTGGGAAGACATCAAGACAAAATTCCTTGAGAAGTACAAGGAATATTGCAGGGGTAGTGACATGAGAGGAGGTGACATTTTTAGGATGCAGCAAAAGGAAGATGAGAGCTTGGAAGATTACATTGCAAGGTTTATGTTTTTCTTGCAAAAATATCCACACCATGCCCTTAATGAGGACTCAAAAAAGTTGTTTTTCCTGAGAGGAATTAATGAGAGCTGCATTGATGCTTTGGACCTCATGGAAAAAGGAGATATCTCCCAAGTTCCTTGGGAGGCTATCAAGAAAATATGCCAGAATTACTGTAGGGAAGCTTCAAAGAAAGGGAGAGCTTATCAATCTTCCATGGGTAAGTCAACTATTGATGGAGTTTCAAGAATGGAGATCAATCATTTGATGGCAGACTTCATGCAAGAAATTATCAATAATCTAGCTACTTAGCTAGACACACTTCAGGCCAAAAATAAGCAAGAGGAGACATAGATTATGTTGACAGAGTATTGTCCCCACTGCAGACAAAAGAAGGATTGCAGATGTAAGATGGTAGCTAATCTGGAAAGCAAGCATATTCCACCTGAGTTCAAGCCAATTCAGATTGAAGAAGACCAAGTCTACTATGTTGCACAAAGGAATCCTTGTGCTGCAAGATAAGGTATGCCACCAGATCCACTATCCTATACTGGACCATATTTTAACTCTTACTCATCTGGTAACTAATGGCAGCCCCCATATCCACCCAGTTATGGAGGATATCCACCACAGCCTTGGAGTAACTCTCCAAACACTTGGCCTAGCCATCAGAGTCCTCCACCTCAGTGGCAACAACCTCCACCTCAATGGCAACAACCTCAAGGGAATTGGCAGTAATTTCAAGGGCACTAGCAACCACTTCCAAGAAATTGGCAGTAAACAAATCAATGGAGAGGAGGACAACAATGGCCTACTAAGAACACCAACTACGTGCAGCCACCTTCTCAACCCCAACAACCTACTATAATGCCTCCACCTGCTAATCCAAGTTCTAATTCACCTAAACCAACTTAGCTAGTAGCTCAACCCACACCCAATCCTAATAACAAACCATAGCAACAGCTTGCATATTTTGCTGAATCAAACCAATTCCCTGCATATGTTGTGAGTGTAAGTGACATCCATTTGCATTTAGGAACCAAGCTACCAACCCTTTCCAAGCCCATCATTACTAAAATTCCCGTGGAAGAGGAGGAGGAACCTCTTAATGATCCTATTCAGCCAAATGCACCTAAAAATCTTGAACTAGTCCAAGCCAAGCGGACCAAGCAAGAACCACCATTTCCTCAAAGACTGGAAGTTGCCAAGAAGAAAGAAGAAAAGAAGGATACCACTTTTGACATCTTGGATCAACTAAAGCATATATGTGTTCAGATACCCCTATTTCAGGCCATAAAAGATGTTCCAATCTACGACAAAGCTATCAAGGAAGCTTGTCTTAAGAAGCCAGGAAGGAAGAAGAGAGACCCAACTACAGTTCATGTGGTGGGCCAATTAGCTAATATCATGTTGGGAAAAGTGACTATTCCCAAGTATAATGACCCAGGCAGTCCTGTGGTAGCAGTTGTCATAAACAGGATTCCAGTGAAGAATGCTCTAATTGATTTAGGGGAAACAATCACTATAATGACCAAAGACATCCTGCAACAACTAAATATTGCAAGTATGAGATCTACTCCTACTATCCTGTAGCTTGCTGATAGCTCTACTGTTAAGCTTGATGGTGTCGTGGAGGATCTTGTGGTAGTTCTAGACTTCTAGGAATATCTAACAGATTTTAGTATTCTTTCTCCTAAGGCTACACTAGGCGGGTATCCCATCATTCTTGGAAGGCCTTGGTTGGCAACTGCAGATGCCTACATTAGATGTCGATCAGGTGACATGACCATTTTAGATGGAAGGAGTAATAATTTTTTTTTTTCTTTATCCACTTGCTCAGCCATCTCATGATGAAGAAGATTCTGTATGGCCACAAGTTGGTGAAGAGGTCGAGGAAGTCAATTATGTGGTGCAACTTATGATGCTAGGAAAAAGCTCTTTCATGCAGCTCCAAGATGAGGATGAAGTGTTGAATAACATCATTTAAAACCATTATGAAGTGGGGGAAGCATCATCTTCGACTTCAGTCAGGACACTTCTGCCTGTTCTTCCTACAACCACTGTTCCTGCAGACACTCTTCCTGTAGATGTTCTTCCTGCAACCACTCTTCCTACAGATGTTCCTACAAATAGACTTCCTACAACAACAGGTACATTCCATACATTGCTGTCATATGAACTAAAGGTACCATGTGTTAATGAAGCAGCCATGGTAGAGTTAACTACACAAGTACATGTGTCAGAGGGAAAATATCTGAATGTTAATAGTAAATTGAATGAAGAGCAACAATTGCTATTGAAAAATCTATTAAAGGCCCATCATCATGCATTTGTGTGGGATTATCACGATATGAAGGGAGTGGATCTTAAACTTTATACCCACAAAATTTATATCGGAGATGATTGCACTCTAGTAAGACAACCACAAAGAAGGATTAACCCTGCACTAAGAGAAATTGTGAAAGGAGAACTATAGAAATTGCTAGATGCAGGATTTATCTACCCCATTTCAGATAGTCAGTGGGTGTCTCCATTAGTGATTGTTCCCAAGAAAGGAGGGAAGTGGTGAGTTTGTGTTGATTATAGGGAACTTATTGCTACCAGCAAGAAGGATCACTTTCCTTTACCCTTCATTGATCAAGTTTTGGACACACTTGTAGGAAAGCAATACTTCTCTTTTCTAGATGGATTCAACGGCTACAACCAGATTCAAATTATACCAGGAGACTAGGGAAAGACCACATTTACCTATCCATGGGGGACCTATGCCTATTCGATACTCCCATTTGGCTTGTGCAATGCACCTGCAACTTTCCAGAGGGCGGTCATTAGTATATTTTTTAGACATTTCTCATGATTGCATGGAGATTTATATGGATGACTTCACCACTTATGGTGTTGATTTTGATCAAGCATTGGAGAATCTCAAGAGAGTCCTACAGAGGTGTGAGGATCAAAACTTGGCCTTAAATAGTGAAAAATGCTTCATGATGATGCAAGAGGGTGTAGTTCTTGGCCACTACATCTCCCACAAGGGAATTCAAGTAGATCCTGCAAAAAATGAGGTAATGAAAAATTTGCCTACACTTGCAAAACGAAAGGATGTTAGGAGTTTCTTGGGTCTTGTAGGATATTATAGGTGATTCATCAATGATTTCAGCAAGGTAGCAACACTATTGTATACCCTTCTCACTAAAGATATTGAATTTCAGTGGACCGAAGCTTGTGACAAGGCATTTTTTGCCTTGAAGGAAGCTTTGACTCATGTTCCTGCACTTAAGGGGCCCAATTGGGAGCTTCCTTTCCACATTCACATTGATGCATCAGATTATTCCATAGGAGCAATCTTAGGATAGAAAGAGGGAGCTGTTGAAAATGCTATTTACTTTGTCAAATTTTTTTTGCAAGGAGTTGAATTCAATTATATAGTGACAGAGAAAGAGATGCTGGCAGTAGTCTATGCACTAAAAAAATTCAGACATTACATAATGGGCTACCAAATCTTTGTGCATATTGATCATGCACCCATTGGATATCTCATGAATAAACCCTTGGTCACAGGTATATTGGAAAGATGGTTATTGTTGATGCAGGAGTTCGATATAACCATTGTAGATAAGCCAGGGAAGGCTATTGTTGTTGCAAATTTTCTTTCAAGGCTAACTACATCAGAAGATAATCATCCCATAGATGACTCTTTTCCAGATGAGAATCTATTCTCTCTTAGTGTACAAATACCCTGGTATGCTAACATAACCAATTACTTGGTTACAGGTACAACTCCTTCTCACTTCTCCCCAAAAGAGAAAAGAGCACTCATTGAAAAATCTTTTCCTTTCTCTTAGATTGTTGGATGTTTGTTTTATACTGCACCTGACCATGTCATGAGACGATGTGTGAGAGAAAATGAGACATATGACATTTTGCATGCATGTCATAATGAACAATGTGAAGGACACTTTACGGCCAAAAGGACAACAAGGAAAATTTTGAACACAAGATATTACTGACCAACACTCCACAAGGATGCAGGAAGGCATACCAAAAAATGTGATAGATGTCAAAGAATGGGCAGACCAACCAGATTTGATGAGATGCCACTGTGCCCTTAGTTATAAATCACTCCCTTTGACATGTGGGGATTAGATTTTGTGGGACCAATTGACCCTCCATCAAATGGTAAGTCTTATATATTGGTATGCACTAATTATGTAACAAAATGGGTAGAAGTAAAGGCCATGAAGCATGCAAGGGATAACAAGGTTGCATAATTTCTTTATGAGGATATTTTCACAAGATATGGAGTTCCAAGAGAAATAGTGACTGATCAAGGGCCACAATTCACATCAACTCTTGTTGCAGCACTAGTGAATGAGTACAATATAAGGCACAAAAATTCTACACCTTATCACCCCCAGGCTAATGGCCAAGTTGAAGTGACAAACAGAGAAATTGAAGCCATTCTGACTAAAACAATAGCTATTCATAGGAAATATTGGGCAAACAAATTACCTGAAGCTATTTGGGCCTATAGGACAACATGAAAAACAACTACAGGTTTCACCCCATTTGAGTTGCTATATGGAAAGACAACTATGATGCCAATTGAATTTGAACATAAAACTCTGTGAACTGCAGTGGATTTAGGGATGGACATTTTTGAAGCACAAAAAGAAAGAATCATGTAGCTAAATGCTTTGGATGAAATAAGGAGAGAAGCCCTACAACATACATAAGTGGTGTAGAATCAAAGAATCAAGTGGCATGATAGATTTATCAAGGACAAGAAATTCAAACTAGGAGATTGGGCCTTGCTCTATGATTTGAGATACCAGGACAATGTAAGAAAATTGTAGACAAGGTGGCTAGTACCATACGAAGTTGCTGAGGTCTTTCCCAATGGAGCCGTTTAGCTTATCACCATTGACCCTTTCAGGTTCAAATTACTTTTCAACAGCCATTGCCTCAGATTATATCCTAAGTTAACTTCTAAAGAAGAGTTTCTGCAACAATTCACCCAGCACTCTAAGCTTCCTTTAGCCGAAGGTGGTGGACCTAGTGTCCCTCCTTTAGCCTAATTGAGGTATGTACTTTCCATAATAAAGACTTTCACTTATGTGGAAGTCCATTTCTTCGTCATCTGCCCATCCACCCATCCATCACCACCTTTCTCTCTCTTCCACCTCACCTCATTCCACCTCATCTTCATTTATTTCTCAATTCATTTTCCAACAAGACAAGTGTTACTTTATTCACGATCTTTGCAGTAAATCTTCCACACATTCACATATGTGCGCATTAATTGCTATCTTTAATCATCTTTTAAGTACGTTCATTTAATCACTATACATTAGTATAAGTATTCACATAAATGCCATCATTGCCTATCAATCACCACTCCCATCTCACATGTGTGGACACATATCCAAATTTAGGTTGGGGGAGGGGAACAAAAAAGATGCAAATATTTTATTATCCATGTGTCAAATCATATTAGGTTGCATTAGAAATTTTAAAATGAGCTAATTTGAAATCCAAGCAAGAGGTCCTGCAGCGTGAAGTCCTACAGCAACAACCAGAACCGAAGCAGGAGTTCCTACAAGAACAAGAGTCCCTGCAACAAAAGGAAGAAGAAACAATACCTTTACAGTCAGAGATAATTGGACAACTTGAGTCCATGCAAATAGTACCATATGAGGAGCAACCATCAACAAAAAGACTGGTAGGAATTCATAATCCTCCTAGTTTTACATTACATGTAGCAATTTTGAATCTCTTGAAAGAGATATAGAGAAGGAAGGAAGAATGGAAAAAGGAAAAATAAAAGTTGAAGGAGGAAATTCAAAAGAAGGATGAAGAGATTGAGGAAAAAGATGTAAAAATTGCTACCTTGAAGTAGAGGGTAGATGATATGGCAACTTTGGCGCCAAAGATTCTGGAATGTAGAGAACCCCCGAGGGTCTATGCTCTACTCCTAAAAGAGAAGTATCTCTCTTTTAAGATGTCAAGACTTGCCTCAGGTTTGAATTCTTCTATTGATACCCCTATGGAATTTTTCAATGCTTATAGGATTGCCTCCCCTGAATTGAAGAATTTGCTATGTGAATTTTATTTGCATAATTATGTTGTCACAAAAGACCATGATTGGAACCCGCTATTGTATGTTGGAGATGTTCAATTGAGAGCATTCATGTCTTGGGTGCAAAATGAGATTAGTTTGGGACAACAACATGGTGTTTATAAAAAATTGGAGTCTAATATCCCTCTTCCTGTTAGAGCTGAATCAAGCAACCCAAGGGATATTTACAGAGAGTGGCATGGAATGCTGCTTAGAACAAGTTATGGCAATAGGATTATGCCTTGGATTGAGGCAGTTTACATTGAGTATGAGGTAAAGATAGCAGCAAAAGAGGAAACCGTGAGGAGATGTTTATTCCAGAGATGGAATAGTTTGATTGATGAGCTGAAACAGGTTGAGCCTCATTCCATCCACAATTATGTTGCAACATTAAAAAGAATTGAGAGACATATTCAAATTGGGAGGATTCTATTGGGATCCTGACTCATGTACTACAACCACTTATGTCGGACAACTCTCAGTTGAAAATTTCATAGCTTTGACCAGGCAGAAGAACAACTCTTCCCCTATTGGAGGACCAACAAGACGTTAGGTTGGGGGGAGTGATGAGCCTAGTTTTTGGTCTAGTTTTTGGTAGAATCTATAGTCTATTTGCTCATAGATGTCATGGAATTTAATGCTTAAGTGTTGGTATTGGCTTAATGTTTCCCTCAAACCATTGGCATTTCACATTACCCTATCTTTGCAAGCTTTAATGATATTTGGCATAATATGTGGGTCATCTATATTGATTTTGCATGTGATTAATGAATGTTTCTTTGAGTAGTTATTGATGTGAAGTTGTTATGCATACTAACCTTGGCTTGTAGATTTAATATTCCAAGTTAAGGAAGACACCGTCAGCTGGGCATACACCATAACGTCCAGCTGAGAAATCACTCCAAGTCAAAGGCATCCAGCAACAAAGATTCTTCATGCAACTAAATGTAACCACCTTGTAGTGGACCTTAATGATCGAGCATGCATGGGCATTACTACTATGCTGGATCTGCGCTTGACTTGCATGTCTGACTGGATTCCATGCATGTGTAACCGTCGTCACTCCACTTTCCCTTATTTTCCCTAAATGGCATCCTCCCAGTCGTGGAGTTGACTGCCTTGTTTAGCTATAGTATAAATAATGATTTGACGCTCCTTCTTTAGAAGGTTGAGTGATTTTACATTGTACTCTCATTCTCCAATAATACAGACAGACACATTACTCTTTGTATGCATGATTTATAGTGAATAAAACAAAGTTATGAGTTTGAGCATCTGAGTTCCTGTTAGTTTAGAGGATACTTATCCAAGGGGGCCCACTTGGTGAGTAATCCGTTCTCTTAGTTTAACATTAACTTAGTATTATCTGTTCTTTGATACTTAGTTAGAAATCTGGCATTGACTGTTCCTACAGCCACTAGAATTCCATTCTGTGACTGTTCTTGCAGCTAAAGCGGACAGAGTAGTCTTTGTTTGTTGAACAAATTTTCATTCTTTCTCTGCATTTCAACTTAAGCATAGTTGTTCGTTGATTTGATTTATTTCCTTTCAACAATTTACTTTCATTATTGTGTTTCTTA